>VOQK01028139.1:0-13591 GCA_015052645.1 Benitochromis conjunctus
TGTGTGTGTGTGTGTGTGTGTGTGGGTGTGTGTGTGTGTGTGTGTGTGTGTGTGTGTGTTTGTGTGTGTGTGTGTGTGTGTGTGTGTGTGTGTGTGTGAGCATTATATTAATATCTACGTGCACCTTATTTGTCCCAGATTTGAGAGTAGAGCTCGTGGGCACTTAGCCCCTTTAAATGTGGGGCCTTTTACTAATTAAGTCCCAGAACAACTTCTTCCAAAATCTAACCTCCAGACTTCCAGCCGACCTCTTTTTCAAAGAGTGTGTTTTTCCTGCCCTGAGCTACGACTATACATCCATACGCTTGTGAAAGTGTGCATGTGAGCGTCCACAAATGAGGAGGGATTTTACTCGAGCAATGTAAGACTCACTAAGCTGAAAAAATAAGATCAAAATGAATATGAGATGCAGTGATCATTGTGCGTTTGAGCACCACGCATGCACTCGGTCTCTTACACAAACACAACAAACCACAATACTGTGAGAAGTCATCTCACATGGGAAATTTGTTATTTTCTGTTTACAAGTCCGCTCGCATGCTGCTGGCCAGTAATCAGTACCCGCTCTCAAGTTGAACATCTGCAGGCAGTTACAGTTTAGACGCACAGATTTCGGCCAGCAAATGGACCGTTGTCATGCTCATGGGGTCAACAGAGCCACGGAGAATCAGACAGCAGGATTTGGACTTCACAGATAAATTATGCTGTTTTTTTTAGGTTTTTACATTTTTTTTCTCTAACAGGTTATTTGCCGTGTAAAAATATGGTCCAGGCATTAGAGGTTGGCCTAAATTGGTCATCTTGAAAGCTTCGGTAGTGTGCGGTTGATTATGCACTGTGAGGTTTAGTAAAAACTCCACCAAGCCCAGAACAATCTGTTTTTGTCTTTCATTACAAGAACAGTGTTGAACTACGATAAGATGAGCACAGAACAGAGAAAATGGGTGAGAAAGACCAAGGTGTAGGTGGATGAGGAGTTGGAGACGGGGGAGGACAACAGTCCTCCCCGGCTCACTTCCGTTGCCATGACAACCTAATAATCTGTGGACAAGCTCGGCTGTTAAAGAGTGGAGGGCTGTGTCGTATGCCGGGACTGCCTTGATCAGGCTGCCTGTGAATGTTAATGCGTGTGAGGTAGAGAATAGTGAAGAACTTAACTGTGTGGCAGTGAGCTTTCTAAAGTAATAATATGGACCATCAAGCAGTACGGCATTCACTGCGGTATCACAGCTGCTACGACAAAGCAGTAAAACTAAGACGTGTGCTGCTTAAAAGATAACATTGGAAGTTTAGAAAGGCTCATCTTTAATATTTAGGCACTGATTAAGATGATGCTTCAGTCCAAACGCTTTACAGGAGTACTTCATAAGTTGATCTACGTCCTGAGTGAGGCCTTTAAATACTACAAACCTTCATATAAAAGAGGATCCATTTTATTTCAGCTGACTCTCTTTGAGACATTAATTTATCGTCATCAACAAAAGAGTGATGAATTTCACCGCAGGCATGAGATCAATGCATAATCTGATTCAACTTGTGTTTACAACAAATTGAGACAAATCCACTTATAAAAGTGTGATCAGTTTAGACAGTAAATGGGGATAAATTGAGCCGGTTTGTGGCATTATTTGCCACTGAATTAATCATTTTTTATTAGTAAGATGAAACCTGATCCGTTTTGCAATGATTTCCTCTGACGAGTCATAACTCAAGTATCAAGCGGCATTCCCAGCCAGCTGTGAAACAGGTGTAGATTGTCCCCGGGAGCATTGTTTAGCGCTGACACTGTGTGCAACGCTTGCGTTTGCCATCCTTATGGGATGGCTGCAGAGTCAGAAGGAGATGTGAGTCATGAGGACTGCTCGTCCTCTCGCACACAGAGACCCACCGTGCATACATGCCAGTGCTCCATGCTCTGGGCAACATAGTCAGGCATTCATTAGTGCTCAGCTAACCAGGAAATTAGTCACTGCGTTGAGATAATATTTTAAGAACATGGCAAGAGGCCAATGCATTGGGTTTTAAAAGTATGTGATACTGAATTTGATTAATTACTTTTTCAGCTAAGCATGATTTTTCCGAAGAGGACCAAAGGTCTAATAATAGCTTTAGTGTAATTACTGCTTCAAACAATGTCGGTTTAAATATCTTTCGAAGCGTTTTTTCCTGAATACTTTTACAGTCATTTATCTCTTTATTCTTATCCTCTGATTTTAGAGAGAATTGTTGGCCCCGAGTAACCAATCTGCTATACGCTGATTGTTGCATTCACCCTACTGAGCCAGCCATCCAGGAAATGTCGCTTCACCGCTTCTTTCTTGGCACAGTTTATTTATTCTCTCTTCGGAGTTGCATGCAATGAATTTGGTTTCTGGACTGTTTAGTATTTATTTCCTTCTGCCAGAGTGACCAGGCAAAAATCGTGTCCTTCTGTCTGGTTAGCTAAGCCCGTCTCACTGCCCTCTGTTGAGAAGCTATTCCAAAGCGTCAGGAAGGAAATCTCACCTGGCAAGTAGGGATGGTGTGGGTTTAGAAGAGATCCTTCCAAAGCCCGGGCCAATGAGACAGGACAGTGACACAGATACTCTCTGGAGGGTGGAACCACATATCACGCACGGACCCTGGCACTGCTTGTGTACCGCCAGCTTGATGTTGGTTCGCTGTGTGTGCTGCAGGTCATACCGTTGACCTCTCATTGACTGAGTGTGTTTTGGAGCAAGAAAATGTAAAAGCTTACCGTGGAACCCGTGGTACACGTTTTTAAAACATGTAACATGATGGAAGGGCGCTCGCTGGCTTTTAATTTGCACTCTTTTGTTCAGAGGTCTTTTTTTGAATTGAATGAATGTGGAGCACATTGCTCAAGAGCCCTGCACTGAAAGACTAAACCGCAGTGTAGGTTTAAAACATTCAAAACAAAGGGTGCTGATATAAGGGGTATGGATGTGTCGGATTTTATTCGTTTGCCATCTCTTTTTTTGGCTTCATCATTGAGAGTGAAAGGCCACGCGAGAACCTCTCCACAGTTGTAAACTTGAGCATTTCATAATTAAATCACCCTTTAGCTGATGTGTTGTGCAAGTACAACTAAAATGTAGATAAAACACTATCAAAAGAATGACTAGAGCTGCTGTAAAAGTGAGAACTGTATAAAAGCCAAACTGAGTCTTTAAATCAGAATAATACAATATTTTGTAGCACTCGCTTGCCAAGGATTCCTGTGTTTTCTGGCACACCGTGAAGACCAAGATGGGAGGGGTAAGGTTCCACTGCTTTCTGGAGTGTAATCCCCCTTCCCTTACTGACAATCCTCCTCATCTTCCCTCCCGTCTCTGTGGACTCCAGTCTTGTCTTTTCCTGGGTGACCGTAGGCTTTTCCAAAGCATTCAACCGTGGATCAGCCCCACTAGATTGACTTGGGCCTCACAGGTGCGAGGAGCGGCTGCACGGAGGAATAGATGCCTTTACTTTCCCTCCTCATGCACACATACACACACTTACAAGCCAATTAACGAGAAGCATGCATGAAATTGAAAACATAGCAGCCATAACACACATTTAAGCTGCCAGTAAACAAGCTGATTAAAATGTATATGGAAAAGCACGGGCATGTGACACATTTGTGACAGACTCACTGCATAAAACGTAACAGCATATTAATTTTAAATATAGCGTAAATTGGAAACAAATAATGTTATCAACATGTCAGATTTAGCTTTTATTAAAAGCTACTGGCGTCTCATGGATGTGCACAAACTGTCCTGTGGGCTTGTTATCACGATGCACTGGGTGATGGAGATAAAGACCAGGCGTAGGGTTCATCACTTGTAAAGAACCATGTGCTCACACAGTGGGTAAACATATGTTTTTTACGTTGCGGACTTAAGGGGAATGTTTTAATCCAAACCAAAATCTCTCCAACTGATTAAGCAGCAGGTAAAAGCAAAATTAAAAGGTGAGTGTTCTCATTTGATAATTACGGCCTTTAAAGGTGGACCGCGTTGCTCGTTAAAGGCCGCTGTGCCTGGTGTGTTATAGCATCAACGCCAAGGACAGCTTGTGTGCATCTTTTTGTGCTGGTTTTGACTCTTTATGATGACAACACATCAGGAAAAAGGTTTGCATTAAAATGTCGCGTGAAACAATGTTTTACCATCTTTGTTGTTTTTACAAAGATGTTACTTTATTTTGAGCGTTTTCACGCCTCATCTCTATGCATTCATTTCCCCTGAGTGACGTCTGTGCGTCGTCTGCCCATTACCTTCTAGTAAAATATCGACCGTCTACAGTACAGGTTTTTTTGTTAGTTTTTTTTTTGCTTCACATCAGATTTTTGTGTCGTGTCCAGCGTTAGCAAGCGTGGTTTTGGTTGAAACGTTTTTTTCAAAATATTCAAACAGTGTTTGAAGTGGCATTTAAATGCTGTCGAGCCAACGGTTATAACTCATGTTTGATAATCATCTGCTTTCCAGCCATTTTTCTAACAGTGCTCACTAACTCCAGAATGCATTTCATGCTCAAAGCCCGTGAGACTTTCGTCAATGTCACATTCTGCTGCCCTGAACTCTTTGCTCTGGGCATTTGGAAAAAAACATTTAATGCAATCAGTCACACAAAACAGACACATGTGAGCGCTATCCCAAGATACCCCCCAACTGTGAGTTTGTCAGGAGTCAAGGAGTGTGTGTTTAGGGGTCAGTGCATTCTATGAAATATTGTTTCTGTCAGTGGGGATTTACCTTGACTGGATAAAGGCGTGTCAGATGCTCACTACAGTGAATATTTTTATAAACAAAGCAATGTCAAAGTGTGCGCTCATTAGAGAAAAAACTAACTAAATTCATAAACCGCTCGGATGCTGATAAAAAAGAAAATCCTTTTTTCTTAGTCACTTCTTCTCCATCTTTCGTCCTTTTTCCTTCTCCAGACAGCCCTCCCTCTCTCTGTTCTCCCTTTCTCTCTCTCTCCTTCTCTTTTGCTTTGTCGATTTCTCTAAACCCTCTTCGCCATCTGTGCGATAATAATGGCACACCAGTGGGAGTTCCACTGGTGTCTTTCTGACAGTAATAAACAAGGCTGATGCCATGGCATGCTTTCGAGGTGGGAGAAAATTAAACAGATAAGAGACCACATATTGTGGCTAGAAGGCACCGCTTTTGGTGAGCGAATCCTCCAAGATGCAAAGAGGAACACTCAACGTGCCTGGGAATGAGGAGCAGAAGCTGGAGAGAAGACAATTTTGGACCAGGAAACAAGCAATAAAAGGAGCTTTCTGGGTGACATGGCGACTGAGAGGGGCTGAACACAGAGCAGTGGTGGCCAAATGTTAGTGTGTCACTGTTTGCTGATTTAATTAGCGCACAATGAAGGCTGATTAATACTTGGCAGCTCAATCAGCTACCATCAAGCTTCATATTGTGGCTAAAACTAAAAGAAACATGGAAAACGAGCTCGTTTTTATTGGTGTAAAAAACAAAGTCAGCATTTATTTATGGTTCTGCTTTACATTTCTCAGCATCACACTGAGCAACCATGGTATAGTTCACACATACTGATGGAAACACAACCAGACACGTATTCACAAGACGCAGACATGCTCACCTCGCTATATTCAGCCTGTTTATATCACAACCACACCATTAGGACTCTAATGCACATTGTGCAAGCGTCTTATGTCTATTTGAAGCTTTTGCTGAAGAGCACATCATCACTGTGTGCTCAAATCTGGACGGTAATTATAGAATTATGTGTGATTAGTGTTATTTCCAGTGGTCGTGAGTTTTATCAAGCTGTCTCCTCTGTGCCATTTCTTAGTCCCAGCAACTTCTGAGCATCTTTTTGATTTGTATTGATGGCTTTGTTTGTCTTAATTAGAAAGATTTACCAAGTTCAATTGTGCAATTGCATTAGCTCTCTCAGTTTGGTAAACAGCACAAAGTATCTAATTAAGGCTCTTTCGTGAACATACTGTACATATGCACTGTGCACGCGCGTGTGTGTATGCAGGAATGAGAATGTGGAGTCTCTTTATCATAAACATGATGTTGTAAAAGTTCTACTTTGGAAGATAATATGAATAATGTGAATTTATTGGTCAAAACGGTCTTTAGAAAAGAATCTGCACACTTGTGTTTGTTGAAGTCCAGATGAATCTGTTATGACAGTGATGGGGAATCATGAACTGGGATCTGCACTGTGAGAGCGCAGAAGCACTTGAAAGCTTGAAATAATTGTCAAATTCAACACTGTTATGAGTAATAGCACTTACACAAATTATGATCATTAATCAAAAAGACATTTTCCTGTGAATAGCACTCAAAGCCTGTGCCAGCGGCATTTTTTTTTAAAGGTAGTTTGATGAAGAATATCCTAAAGCAATTGGGTAAAAATGCTGTGCTTTAATTCTTGGGTGACACTATTGTATTGTAAATCTTTTTATTTTCAAAATACTGCAATAGAGTATTGTTTCGCAGTAAAATAATGTACATTACCCAACACAAAAATCATAGATGTTTGGTACAATTAGGATAATTAATCAGAATTGTTAGGAAGCAGCCTGATCTCACATGCATGAAAACATGAAAATTGCCAACAACAAACACTTTTGGGATGCACGACACGATGATTTATGTAAACATCCACTGTTTAAACCCACTCTAAACAAAAAAACTTGAGATTTGGTGCTTAGACTTAAGAGACTAGAGGTTTATACTTAAGGTAATTATGCAAAAATGAATAATAAACATCATGACTCAAATTTTGGGGTTTGGTTTGCATGAATTTCTGTGTTTGCTGTGCCAAAAATCCTAATCGACTTTCCTTCTGGTTTGCGCTGTTTCTGTTTCGTGCTTTGACGTGAGTGACAGCCAGGATGTTTTTCATTATAAGAATCAGCGATATAAATCAGTGAGCTGAAATAGGATCACATTTTTATTCCAACGCCCACACAGACTCATCATTCGGAGGCTCATAACTTACTATGATGCAGTTTGCCACATTCGGTCATATGCAGTAAAAGGGGTAGAAGCATTTCAAAGGTGTGTTTGAAGACACAACACACACTTACGTCCAGATATCATACATGTCTGACAGCTCTGTCAAGGCTGTCAGTGATGCACTGAGGAAGCAGGAGAGGGAGAGTCATGACCTCATGGTGCGAGACAAAAGCAAGAGGCAGAAAAATAAAGGCGAGAGACGGAGATGGGGTTACAGGAAGTGTTTGGCACATCAAAGCTTGAAGAATATTGCAGCGTTATCCTCGATAACGATGCACAAAAACTCAAAAGATGTGTAGCGCACAGTAACAAAACTCAGAGTGAAGCAGAGGAGAGTGGAAGGAGATCGTAAGAGGTACGGGTGGGGTGGGGGAGTGGATGAGGATGTAGACATACAATAATTTGGTGGTGTTCCTAATCAAGGCATCCCTTTCAAGTCAGCAGGTTTGATGTGGTAATAGGATGCAAATGTATGCAAATGAACCTTCTTTTCCCTCAAAACTCTGAATTTGCTTTGCCCCTTCATGCAGGATGGGATAACTCTGAATAAACAGGCGAAGAAGGCACGGGACTATTGATTATAATTTATTTATTATGATTATTTTTTAATTATAGGGAAACTTTTAAGTTGGCACCAAAGACACTGTAATTTACCCTGCCTATACCCGAACTCAGGCATAGCGGTGAATATCAGCATGTGTGGCATCGAAAAAGAACATTTATAATGAACGCAGAAAGCAAAAGATATTGTAAAATATATATTTACATAAGGAATTGCTGAGGAAAGGAGAAAGGCAGGAATATGGAACATGGAGACGGAGATTGCAAGCGACAGAGAGGGAGAATGGAAAAAAAAGAATAAGTGAAGACAAGCTGTGCCTGCAATGTTAAGCAGGTCTGGAGTCCCAGTGCTACCTGGGAGCTATACCAGCCTGCTGATGTGTGTTTTCACTGTAGTGCACTTCACTCTGAAATGGCAGCAGCGCCCCGAGCCCAGACATGTCTGTCTCCTTCTCTGACTAACAAGACGCAGCCCTCAGTCAGGATATTTTCAGAATAGCGAGGCTTGATTACACATGTAATCACACATGCAATGCATGAACCCTATGGCAAGACACCCACACTCAGATGCTTTACAAACCTTTAACAAGGAGAGGGCTCCTGCCTCGTCCCTGCATACAGCGGCTCCCTCGTGCACCTCATTATGTGTTCATGGATTTTTTTATGTTTTCCCATCCTGTCAAGAAGAGAATCTGGTCAAGGTCACTGTAACGCTGACACTCGGCTAATGGTCAACTTGACATTCAACCAGACCCAATTTAAATCTCTTTTAAACATACTTTTCCTCTCCAATTACTGGCAATTAAGTATTTTCTGAAAAGCCAGAAATCACCTCTGAAAAAGCGTTATTAGACCTGACTCAATGCATAAGCTAACTAATCACCTGCTTAGGGTTCCTGTAGCCACAAGGGGGCCCACAAGGGCACTTGTCTCCACTTGAGAGTGAATTAATGGACTAACAATAGGGCACACTTTTGTTCTGACCTGGCTGGGCAGTGTAGCTCTTGAACTGTGTGACCTACTGGCTGAAAGTCACTTCCAGGGCTTTATTCAGTGATATATAACACCCAATTTATAGTCAGGTTAAAAATATTACATGTTAAACTGTCTGTCTCCTGGTAAACTATCGCAGGTCATAGCACAAACGATATGCTCCATATTCAGTCATCTCAGGATTCTATATAAAACATTCAGTTTAATAAATGGTGCCTTTTTATATGTTATCTTCTTTCTTTGCATTCTTAGACTGAAGCACAGGTACAAACCGTTTAATGGTGGAAGGATTGCAGTGGGAGGAGAAGAACGTGACTGTGTGGCAGAGTTTTTTGGGTATTTTTAGACCCTCTTTGGAACTGGTGCCCAGTGCAGAGCCAAATGGTGATGCTTAAAGTAGCGCAGCTCTTTATTGTTTGTGTTGGAGTGAGGCTGAACTCATTCCAGCTGCACCTGCCTGTTGTCAGGGATAAACTCCATCCTCGAAAAGGCGAGGTGGTTGCCCTGGAGCTGACGGTTGGTCACATGGGGGCATTCCCGGTTTTGCTTGTGGAAGTAACACTTTAATTATTTCCCACTTCACAACATTATCTCCAACAGTCATTTTTGCCCGTCAGTACAAGTCGCTGTAGTTCAGTGACATGTGATCAGCACGTTGCTATGAGTCTCTACCTACACTGTATGTACACGTAGGGCTAATAATGGCCCTATTAATGAGCTCAGCCAGGTTAAATGAAGCACGCAGGTAAAATTTTAAACTGATGACTCACTGACTGATTCTCTCATCACAAAAGAAAACCATTTGTGTGCACACTTATGGATGTCACAGTACACAAGAACGCACCAAGCGTTGGCTCATAATGTTAGTGTGTGTTTGCTCCCACACCAACAGTGGACATGTTGAAAACAGAAACCCCACTCACACATTACCTAACAGTAGGAACGTGTACATGAGTAACCCTGTAAAACAACACACTGTACTATACAATTCAGTCTTATTCTTATAGCTCCAAACCACAACAGCAGTTGCCTCAGGGCGCTTTACATTGTGAGGTAGACATCCTACAATAATACAGAGAAAACCTCACAGAAGAGGGGCCTGAAAGGTACATTTAGCCCAAAGTAGATGCACATTCACTGTATCCTGTCAGACGTCCTTCCACTGACTTCCCTCTCTTTGGTTCAGTGAGACAACTCACTCAACTCTTTAAATGATCAGCAGAAAATAGTCAGTGCCCCCAAATAGTCTCCCATCACTCTCTACAGATTAACATAGATTTGGGGGGGAGTGAAACAGGCTGAGGAGGAATAAAGGTTCCTGTTGGAACTGAAAAACAACATTTCCCAAATTCTACAAATTCACATACTGAGGGTGATGTTTGGGTTCAATGAGAGGAAAGTTCCTCTGAAAACTGGATTAAATTACTTACATTATTCCAAAACATACTAATCACAGCAGCAACACTTTGAGAAAAACATGATATAACTGCTATTATTGAATTATCACAGATAAATCTCAAAGATGATCTCATGAATTGTTTTGTATTGAATTTGAGTCATGAAATGAGAATCTGCTGAGGGACTACCAAAGCTCGCAGGCTTCGTAGAGTAATATTAAAAGCTGGAAATGATGAAAAATGATGAAATAATTGGATTCAATTTAATCAATAAATGAAACTGTCATTCCATATGATTTCTAATCGGTGTATCCTAATCTGCATTTAATGTTTCTCATTCATTTTCAGTTTTATTAAAGAGTGGGTGAGTGAGGGGGGGGGAGGAAGGAGGCCTTTAAGTGTGATTGTTATACGTGTATAAACACTTCTGACTATAAAAAGATGATCATGTGCTGGAGAAACATGGCTAATAATGGAGCCATTATTTTTCTGTTTTGGTTTACTGCAGGGCTGTTTGTGATTGACCGAGAGGGAACATGCTATTTCAGGGTTGCAACCCCACAATTCTTTGCTTCAGGCTGAGACTGGGCATAAAGGAGGTTTTCCCTTTTTCAAGCTGTGGTCATGAAGGCCGTAGGTTGAACGCAGCATCTGTCAGGAGATGTCACGCTGCTCCGTACCTGACATCCATTTGTCTGTTTTCAGCTTGTTAGGGATAGAGGTGAGTGTAGGTGCACCCTTGAACACCTCGCTGATGTAAGTGGAAGAAGGAAAAAGTATTTCCAGAGAGATTTGGAGTACAACGGTCAGAGAGGACAGAGGCGGCGTGGAGAGGAGAGGACATAATGGCAGAGATCCTAATGGACGCTGACAGTCTTCCCTGTCTAAGTTCAGTGCGTCTCATTCACTGGAGCTCGACCTGTTGCTTTCTCACACATAGATACATAGATTTTACATATATCATCATAGATACAAACAGCGCTTTAAATATTTAGTCATTTAAAAAAATAAAAACTCGCCCACCCGATCTCACAGCAGTTTGTGATATAGTCACGACCTATAATCTACCGAGTTGTTTCCATCACGCCGCTCTCATGTGTAGTCATTGTAATTGTTAAATATGTTGCTTATTATAACTATATCACTTGATTAGGGTTAACTGTGGACATTACATGGAACTTGTGTTGCCTACAGCCTTTACAATAGTGTTTCGTAAAAAGGCCTGAAGTCTAAAACTTTTGCACACGTACAAAAGCAGAGTCACAGTTGGCCTATCCCAGCTGCTGTAGAGCGAGAGGCGGAGTCCACCCTGTGCAGGTCACCTCTCTGTGTTAGCCCAGTCTGTCGCAAGGCTAACACAGAGAGACAGACAACCATTCACACTCGCCTTCACACCTACAGCCCATTTAGAGTCCTGTTTTTCCACTGTGGGAAGGAACTGAGTACCTCAAGAAATCCCACACAGATATGAGGAAAACATGCAAAACCCCAAACAGAAGCACCCCAGCTATTGTTTATTATTATTATTATTGTATTTCTGCCATCCATAATCAATTTTTTAAAATTGGCTCCCCACTTGCATGGTTAGTAATGGGACAAGTTTTGTCTTCGTGCTGACATCTCAGAGTTGCTCACTTTTGTTAGTTCCTCAGCCTGAATGTGCTTTAATGTGGAAAAAAAAAAAAGATAGAATTAATATGTAGAATGAAATCGGGACACAGTTGCCAAAAACATCCTACTGGGACATTTAACAAGTCTGTGTTTCCTTATGTGTGTGTCTGTGTGTTTATAAGCTATTCTGGGCCAAAAAGCAGAAGCCTGTTAAGTTTTTGTTACTCACAGGGTCTTCTTTACATGCTTGGTGTTTCTCTCCCTCTTTCATGCTGTGGCTCCAGTGGCTAGCCCTTGTTAAAAATATTATCTCATACTGACACTCTACAACATTAATTGTCTCTCAAAGAGAGCACGCAGTGGCATTAATGTGCATCCGCAGTGTGCTGCTAAAAACTGTTGGCTTGTGATTGGTCTATTTTTTTTTTCTTCCTACAATTATTATTAGACTAAATATAAAATGACACTACTGAGAACAGCATTTAAATTTATAGCCAATATGTTGCCAAACAGCATTTCTGGTCACATTCAGTAGCAGCTATATATATTGTACTGCTGTACGTTCAATCTGTAACATAGTTTTTCACATCTAATTAAAACTAGAATGACTTTTATTATTAAACAGATTAGCGCTTAAAATCTCAGCTAACAGATAATCCAGTGACTTTCTAGACTTAAGGTTTTTTGTTTTTTTTTACTTTAATAATTTTGATGAACATTAACTGCTTCTCCGTGCATTAATCATCATGGTTGACGAGGCTTCTGTGATACATCCCATGATAAATGCATCTTTCTCTCTCTCTGCATGATAAAAGAGCAAATGCAAAAATATGCTCATTGATCTAATATCCGCCATGTTAACCTCCCAAAATAAACTGCTTTTGCATAAAGTCTTCACATTCAGCTCTAGAGAGCATTATCTTATTGCTACGCAGACGGCCACCTGGTTCCCACTGAACTAACATGAGATGCACTCTCCTGATGTTATTAGCTGCACTCAGATGTCCTGTCCTGTTTCTGCAGTGGGACTGCAGTGAATCATTTGTAAAAGAAGAGAGAGTGCTTCGCATGCTTCATCATACCTCCATTATCCAATGGAACTGCAGCGCTGCCTTTGCATTGTGAAAAAGTCAGCTGTGAGCACAACCTAAAGCCTTTGCTGTGCCAAAGAAATAAGTTTTACTGTTACTGCTTTGTTGAAGGGGCCAGTGTGGGACTTGATAATTACCAAATTTTCAAGTTGCTAAATATTAAGACCTTGCAACAGTTCATTAAGCTTTTTTTCGAGTCTGTCTCGACTTCCCTGTGGTACGTCTCGCTGAGAAATTCTATTGTTACAATAAATGACCTTCGGCTGTTTGTGGAGGCAGATTTTATTTTTTCTGTTTTCCTTCCAGTGGAAACTTTTTGGTGACATTTTCAGCACATCCGTTGAAAATTGCTCACACCAAACCTTTCTCGTAGCTCCAGCGTAACCTCTCAACCTTACCTGTCTTTTTTTTCTGTTTTACACACTACATGAATTCTTCCCGTTTTCACTCGTGTACTTCCTAACCCTTTCTGTCATACTCCTGACATGGAAGAGGACTCCCATTTTCATGTGGGAACTGGTGCCACAGTATCATGCGGAGTGAACAGAATAAAGAAGGGAGTCGACGTGGGTGTTGGAAAGACCTAAAGCGTCCAGGTTTGGATGTTTGCTTTTATGGTATGTCAATGTGCGGCTCACCCGCTTGATTCAAGAGTCCGTAGCAGACTATAAGAAAAACTGAAGGTTTTATTAAGGTCACAAAGTAACTTTATACTTCCTCTATTAGTGTACAGCACTCTGGCTTATGGAGATACAAAGGGCAGATCGATGAGCACTGCAGATGGAGCAGCGCTGTGCACAAGTCAGAGGAAAGTGCTTTGATATGTGTTATAAATCAGCTGATGATGACAGGAGAGCTCACATGGGTGGCAGCTAATGTTTCCCAGCGTGATAATATAAACATCTGTTTGCTAAAAGAATATTACAATGTCGCACATGCTTAC
>VOQK01028141.1:0-12060 GCA_015052645.1 Benitochromis conjunctus
GGCTAAGAAGCAGCGTGACAGACCCCAGCGTGCAGAATAAAGACTTATCATCCGCTGTCATTCTCTCCTTGCAGACCAGGGGATTTTGCATGGGGCTCGCTGAACCTGGTGTGAGCTTGTTATATATTTATTTCATCTGTTATCAAGGGCTTTGGGAAGCATAACGTGCCTTTGGTGAGGTTGAGTACAATGCGCTACAAACCCATCAGTGATGGATTTCACTACTCAGATCCTGTACCACTTTGATTTATGACATAATAGAAGAGTGATACGCTGCTTCTGCTGCACAATAGCGCCGTGCTCCATTCTGATGTAATTCCAGTTCGCTGTCACCTCTTAGCCTATCGCAGCCTGCTGTGCACGAAAAAGGGAGAACCCTCCAATGCACTTCAAGGGCAATCTGATTGAATTAACCAGCCATTAGCTGTATGAGATGAGCTGTAATTGGGGGGTGGGGGGGTGACGCGGGTATTTATCTATTCAGATGAATGAGTTTTGACCGCAAGGTCATGTTGCTGCTTACGCTGCCCTCAGGACAACTTGAACTGAGCGTGTACCTGCTTGCGTCTGGCTCAGCCATTTTGTTTTAACCTGTCGTTGCTGAGCCTAGACGCCTCACACAACACATTTGGCTCCTTATGGTGTTTGGCACTGATGGTGTTTTTTATAGACCTGCTCAGCGGTGCTCATTTCTCTCCCGCTTGTCGCAGCCCTCGTTAATGACTGGGAGAATAGGAATTAGAGGCAACAAATGAACCGCAGTGTGTTCGCGTCAGTCAGGTGCACTGGGAGCAGATGCTGTGAGCATTTACACCTTCGTGTCAACATGTTCTCCCCTTAATTTACTGACGGAGTGTTTCACTCTTTATGTGTCGCTCTGTTCTTTGTTTTTTCCCAGAAACTTTCTATTTGTGTCTGTGTCGCTTACTGTCACGTGAACTTCATGATTAAAATGACCTTTACCCTCTTGCCGTTTCACGCAGGCCTGCCCCTGTTGTTCCCTCTGAGAGGAAGAGGAAGTGATGTCACGCCACCACCATCGCTTTGAGAGGGACTACCGGGCACCCTGGGAGCGGAGAGACATCCGTCCTTCTGGCCTCCACAATGGAGGAGCCAATCATAGCTGTGCCTCTGCCGTTGTCAACGGCAACAACCGTCCGGGGCTCCTTCCCCTCCCAGTCATCCCCTCCCTTCTTCCAACTCCAGTTACAGTTGCCGTGACAACATCGAGCAGCGACTTAGTGGTCAAGCGAGGCATCTCGGCAGCAGGATCGGTGGCTCCGGCATCAGCCAAGGTAAGAGCCTCATCCAAATGGATGCTGGGACACCTGCTTCCCTCTGACTCCTCTTGGACAGCTCTCTATCTCTTTTACTGCTCTGTCAAGTTTCTCTACAGCTTTCTTTTCTCTCACTGTGTCAACTTTTCAATCTGTGATGACTCCCCAACTGGATGTAATATCTAACTTTTTCCATGCTTTTGAGACTCTTCTGCTTTCTTCTCTCGCTCTGTGTGTCTTCCAGTTCTTCCCTCCCACTTTTTTTTCTCCAAACATTTCTGCACTGGCATGCCTGTCTTCATGGTTCAACTGTCTCAGCTCCTCAAACCCCCTCTGTTCTTTCTCTCTGCAGCCTCTTTTGCTCTTTACCTTTATCCCTCACTCCAGTTTTGCTGCTCTCTCTGCACATTCTCTGTGCCCTGTTGTTGCCAAACCATTTTCTTTCCATCTTCATTTTCTCTCTCTGCCAAATTGCTGGCTTGTCCTGCTTTTGCCTCCTTAGTCATTTATTTTTTCTTACATTATTTAAATGATCTCTGACAGGTGACTCAGATGGGTTCTGCTTTCAGGTGATGATTTGTAGTGTGCTGGAAACAAGCAAACAAAGGGAACCATATTATTATATACCATATCAGTATCTATTGATATTGTAGGTCACTGATTTCCCAGCATCCCAGGCATTAACCAGTAGGAAAGATTTAGCTTAGTTGTTACAAATAATAAATAAATTAAGTGGACCTGCACAAGTTTGCACATACGCATTAACAGATAATTAAAATGAATGTACTAGCAGTACAAAACAGCACCTGAAAAGAATGCATGTTTATTTCGTTAGTAACTTTAATACATTGTATAGATAAATAAATGTTTTGCAAAAATTATAACTGATAGTTCACACAATAGTTAGCAAAATTAGTAAAAGGTAATTTTTCTGGCTAGCAGTTGAATTGCTAGGTACCATTATGGATTAACAATTACAATTGTTAGCCAAATATAATAGATACACACCTAATATGGTTGTCAAGTAAAAATATGAACATAAAGTTGACTTAAGAGCTTGAAAAGAATGCACCTGGACTTCTTTAAGTTTTTTTTTAAAGATGTTTCAAATTTCATGTTTTAGTACTGAAGAAGCCTCACAGATCAGAGGTGAAACATCATGGTAAATTTCCTAGTTAACAATATGGGTTAAACGCTGAATTTGTTAGCTGAATATAATAGATAAACCGTTAATATTATAGTAAAATAAAATGAAATGAATGTAAAGTTATAAATTATTTTAAGAAGGTAACACTAGCAGTTTAATTGCTATCTACAGAAATTGTTAGCCAGCTATAATGGCTAAACTTTTCTTTAATATCGCTATAAAGAAAAGTTATGAAAATAACACTGTAAATTATTTGGAAAAAGTATGACTATTAGTTAAAGTGCTAGGTAACAGGATTAACAGATGGCCAGTAAGCATAATAAAATAAGTGGATGTTAAAGGAAGTAAGCTAAAAGTAGCTTATACCTGGTTGAAATAGTGAGCTAATAGTTAACAAAAAATTGTGACTAAAAGATGAAATGAAATTCATCAGAGCAAGTGTCAAAGACAAAGGAGCAATTTGAGTGTAACAAGGCTGTGGGGGTAGATCAGAAGAAAAAGATGGTGAACTGCCGTCAAAGCATTTTTTTCTCGCTACATTTTGACCATGATATTTAATCCAAACTGTAGCTTTTTTATTAAGGCCTCAAGTGACTTAGGTGCATTCAGTCCTGATTTGATTATATGTTGTATTTGTGTTTAGAAAATAACTGCAGCTTGAAAGTGTCTTGAGTGGTATAGTCAAGAGCTGTACAGTTTGTGTTTTCCACCCCTTCGTCTTGGGATTTGCTAGCAAGCTGGCTGTCAGCAACGTGTGAAGAGAGAGGCCTTTACCAAAAAGGAGTTAGACATTTTAGCCTCTCCCCAGCCTCCGCTTCCATGGATACCATTCATCTTCTCTCTACATTCCTCCTCACTGTCAGATCATTTTCTTTAGCTTGAACTTCTTGGTCTCTTGCTCTTGGTGGAATCTGCTCTGTAAGAGCAGAGGTAAACAATGCTCTGGTAATTTAGCCCACAAGTGCACATCATTAGATTCCCCGCTGAATGCACTGACCACAGACACAGTGAATCTGCTTTGGCACCACATCGGCCCTTCCTTTTGTGCAGCTGAATAATTACATACATTCAGACAAAGTCTGGCCAACTCCCACCGTGGCCGTTGTCATCATTCAATGGCTGCCATAGCAATTAACTACTTTGCATTGCATCTGAGTGCACACTTGTTGAAACATACAGTGTATGGGGGAGTGTGTGCACAAGTGCGAGCGTGTGCGTGCACAGCAACAACTGTGTGGTTATTTCCCAAGATGCCACCCTTATTCAGGGATTTACTCTGCTTTGTTTTGCTCCTGAGAGTCCTTTGTAATGTAGGCAGTAGAGACCAGCACGGTTTAGAAATGGAAATACATAGTCTGGGTTCTGCTTTAATAGTGGCCTATAAAAGATACAGAAGCCTTAAGAACTGGCCAACACTATGGGTGCCTGTCTCTCTATCTTCTTCCTAGCTGCCATCCGCACTTGCTCTCTCCCTCTCTGTCATCTTTGATCAAAGCTGTTGGTGGTCACAAAGAGTCTGATGGACGGCTGTAGCTCTCTCTCCACGGGACCCGTGTCTCTGCTGTGTCCGCATATACACTAAAAAGCTAGTGGACTATATCGATTTCCAGTGTTTGGAGGTTCTCTCTCCACAAACACACTGGTCCGATTGGAGTCATATAGCAATGACACATAGAGGGGTGTGCGCTTGTCTAACGGTGAAGCCCTCACACTGTGTTACTGCTATAAAACCAAAAACAGAATAAACACAAGTAGCACAGGAGGCATAGTTTTGCTGCGAGGTCTTATGAATATGAGGGGATGTGTATGCTATATGTGTATATGCACAGGTGTACATATGTGAGGATGGGTGCAGGGTAAATGCTGACATTCAAAAAGGACCATCTGGCTGCATTGTCTATGTAAAGCTAACCACATGGAACAATAAACCATTGGTAATGTAGACCTATGCTCTGTTATCCCTTTAAATATTTTTTTTAGCTGAATTTAATGTACGTTTTGTGCTGCTGTCACAGATGTTGAATTGTGTGTAGATAATAAACAAAGCCGTTGTGTCTCCTGCTGATGAACAGTATTGATGAATGTCAGGGAAAAGCCCAGTTTCATTCAGTGTGTTAGTGGTTTTTCCAAAGCATTTTTTGCTTAGAATATCAATGAGACTCAGTTTACTAGGTAATGACTAAACAGACTTTTGTTCAAATGCAGCGATTCTATTATCATAGCGAGCATCGTAGCATCCGAGCAGGCTAATGTTTATCTCTTTGTCGAGGCAGGAGCTGAGGCCTGGTGCCTGTCAGGAATATCACTGAAGGCTCAAACTGCAAGGCCAAATTCCATAAAACCTGGTGGAGAGGTGGAGCATGGGTAAAGGAAGTACTCGTTAGATTTTGGTGCAAATTCTGAACGCTTTCCTTAAAATAGCAAAAAAGTGCAATGGCATTGGTGGAGGTTGTGCTCCTACTTTGTGTTATTTACTCATCATTATCATCAAACAACAGCACATTTTCTGACATATCTGTGGACGGTTACATGTGTGTCATCTGTGCCACCACTACCACCAATGTTTTCTTAAAGCAGACTGAATATTTAAAGAGAGACATCTAATATTTGGTGTACTTGGGGATCAAAGGAGTATGTGTATATGTCCTAAATCATTTAGTGTGTGATGCTCAGTTCTGGATGAGACTTCCTTGCTTCACTTTTCTGTTTATCTGAATGTACTTGCATCAAAATTGCGGCGCACTTGAAGTTCCAACCACAACATTTTAGCTGGGCAATCTTAGCTATACCCTTGTATAAGGGCTATCCTTAAAGGGCACATGCTGTGCTATTTTATGAATCTCATCCTGTGCTATCCTGTGCCAAGTCACACTGCAGGTTTTAATCTGCCAGAATCGGCCAGAACATACGACTTTTCTGCCCACGCTGAACTGAAATACCTATCGTCCAGCTGCTTTTGCCTGGGGACAAATCAGCAATGCTTATGCAAACAGCTTAGTTGCATGTCCTCATTATTGACATGAAAAGAGAGCGGTGACATTATTTTGCACAGTTTACAAAGCCAAAATCAAGAGTTTTACACCTCTTCTATGTGATCCACATAAGGGGTGTGCTTTTAAAAATGTATAGATGGATGGATTTGTGTACGTATATATGCTTTAACGCTTTGGCCAAACGTTTGCACATTAATGTTACAACCTGTTATTAAGGTTAGTGAGGATTTTATAGACTTTATACATGCACTAAAGCTGGAATTTTTATCTGCTAACACATTACTCAGAAAGTATCTTCCCACAGATAGGCCGCTGAAACATATGGATTTTGCTGCATGGACTAATCCCTTACTATGAAATTTTTAATCCATCCTCCCCTGATATTTAACGGTAGTGGTAGCTGGAATTTCTTCACCAGCCCTCGTATAACCCAAATGCAGCAGACACAACTGATGGAGAAAGAGCATGCTGATAAACTGAACGATTCATTGGCCGAGCACTGATGATGCTGGATAAGATGGATAAGATGACCGCTGTTTTGCGGTTCGTCTGGGGTCCACTTTTATAAATTTTAAATGTGTGCAAAATAAATTAAAAAACCCAAAACAAAGTAAAAAATGTCTGTTATAAGTATTCATGTTGTCGTTTAAAACATCGTTATCAGCCCAGAGTCTCACATCAGCACAGCCTTTATATCGATCAAGGGACTGCCAAAAATACATCATTATCATTTGCTTGAAGGTTTATGTTGATGGACTTGCATCACTGGCATTTTGATTTCGCTCTGTTTACATCTCATTCGTTTCTCTGTTGAAAATGTTTCTTGATGAGATTTTGGTTTCTGATCTTTCGAGCAGTCTCGAACCGTGATTGCTATTTGTTTAGCCTGTAGCCATCTCATTAGTTTAATGTTGTTAGAAATACACTCAGTAGGTAAGTAATCTCGTGTTATGGGCCTGTGTTATTCTGGTCAGATAGCTGTTGTAGGAAGGTGCAAAACGGGGGGAGTCTCTAGCTAAAGTCCAATATGAATAATTTAAAGACATTCAGTGGAGGTTATGCTTTGTATTTTTGTAGTGTCTCCAAAAAAAAGTCTCCAAAATCTGGGTTCGCAGCGGTTTGCAGTAAATAGGCGACTTAAGAGTATAGTTTTATCGTGTTTTTTGGTATAAGCCGACAGTTTGTTAAAAAGTGAGCTTGATATTTACTTTTAATTCTTTGCATTAAAAGTGTTACTTCAGCAATGACTTGATCCAAGATGAGCATCTCAAAGGGGGGGGAAAAACCCCCCCAAACCAAAAGCAAAACAAAAAAACCCTCGAAGCGCTGACTGCAACAATCAATAGAGCTTGTCTTAAAACAAAATTACACATTGTGTCTTGCTGGTCATTGATTTCAGCCAGGTCAGGTAGCCAGTGGATTGAAGCAGACCCCGTACTGTGACCAACACAACATTGAACAGCGGGTGTCGTGGCCTCACTCTGACACAATCAAAAAAAAAAAAGAGAAGAGAAGAAAGAACTCTTGCAAAAAGCACGCTTCTTCTCAGAGTATTTTCTATTTCTGCATCTAGTAAGGGGCATTTGTGTCATTTCCCTAACACGGGAGTGTAAAAAAACCCAGCTAATACAATGATAGATGTTCTGGTCAGCACTGAGGCATTAAAGAAACTACCAGTATGACACGACCGGGGCATCACCTTTGTAGTGCATTAGCAGCGGCTTAGCTTAGCTTTTATTCTTATTATCTCGCAGAGCCTTAATATCTGCGCAAAGAAACACTCCATGTGAATGTCACCGCGGTGTCAGGGAGCCTTGTAATGAATAGACTGGAAGAGCGAAAAATTATTGAATCTCTACCGAGGTTGAGGCTAAAGGGGGGTGGTGGTGGTGGTGGGAGGGGGGTCTTTTGAAAAATGGGATAACTTTGTGACGAGTCGCTGTGAAATGTATTGAATATGAGATGATTAAAGTTTAAGTAGGCACACACTGGGGAAGCGGGATGAGAGCGCCGGAACGGAGACAGGAGGAAAGGGAGGGAGGCGGGGTGAGGCGCCAGGTGAGGGTTGCTTTTGAATTAGCTCGAGCTAGTGGAGGAAACCACAATTGTTCTGTCAAACACTGCGATGCAACTCCATCATCGAGATAAGATGAAACTTTACATTTTTCAAAGCAAGGCAGACTCACCATGGGGTCGCGTGGAAAACGCTGCTCCCTTTTTACGAGGAAAGCTGAGAACACTGATCATCGCAGCGAGGAAAAAAAACGATCGCTTCACAGCTTGAAATGATGTCATCCAGCGTGTCTTTATGCTGATGGACATAAACTGACGGTGCAGATAATTGAGCGAGATAGTTTACAAGAGCTGGTTAAGAATGGTAAAAAGAAAAAAAAAAATCATGTGGTTCTTTTTTTCCTTTTTTTTTTATCATTCCTGACATTTTGACTTGCATTAAGATTCAAATATATACTCCAAACTCTCCCTAAATACTAAATAGCGCGAGCTTTCTAAGGCACCTTTATCTTTTTCTTTGAGCTGCAGCAAGGTAAACAATCTTCACACGCCGCTGCTGCCTGGATGTGATTTATTAGCTTCTACTGTACGTGTTGCCATCCCATCGCAGACTTGCTGCGTGCCATTTTCATTCACAGCGAAAATGTCACCAAAATCCAGCTCTCAAAAGACAATTCCTCTGAAGTAGAGCTGACTGATTGATGAGGAATGCTTTATTTCAGCACGGCGGCTTTCATTTATTATCTATATGGCATCATGTAAAACCTGAAGGCGTTTTCACAGGTGAGTCAAGAGTCCCTTTATGTGACTTTCAGCGTTTGAACACTTATTCAATTTTAAATATGCGGAGCCAGAGGTCTGTTTCACTCTCTTTCTCTATTCCCCCCCTTCTTCTTCTCTTCTTTGTAAGTGGTTAAGTGGTGCATGTGTCGGAGGATATTTTAGTGCTAAAAGTCAGCTTGTCTAACAAAGAGCTGAGCCGAACCTGTCAGCTCTTTTTCCGCCTTGTCCATCTGGTGGAGGTGTCAGTTTGGATAAAGACAGCCCTTCGGCGGGTGCGTATGCAGAAAATCCGCCCTCAAGCGCGCTATTAAAAATGCCACTTTCTTTTTGCTTCTTCTGATTGGATTTTTTTTTTTTCACCGGAAAACACGAGTTTGAATTCCTGGCACATACAGGCGAGGAAAACATTCAAAGCTTGTCGATGCGTACACCTGATCTTAATTGGTCTGACAGTTAATGAACTAAGACTTCCTACTTCAGTCTTTTACTTTCCATTAGTCAGGCATTAATTCTTTAGAATCCTTCTGTTTTGTGTGTGTGTGTGTGTGTGTGTGTGTGTGTGAGTGTGTGTGTAATCGCAAACATCATCTGGGTGTTTGTGGACAAACAAATGTGCTGTCAGCCATCTACGACAGAGGCATTAAGAAACGGCGGGCCTCGAGGGAGCAGTGGGAGGATTAGGCAGTGATTTTCCTTCACATGATACGTGGAAACTTTTGAGTGTTAATGAGATGCAGCGATCGCGTGTTTACCTGGAGCAACGGCACTGGGGTCTGGACGTCTCTGCGCCATGTGGGGAGAATTAAAGCTTTCTGCTTTGAATCAGACCACGCTACGCTGCCATGATTGCTAATCAAGGACAGAGAAACAGAGCCAGACGGACGGACGGACAGACAGAGAGAGAGAGTCAAAGACAGACAGAGAGACAGGTGAACTCCTCTGTCATGAGGACTGCATACTGTCAAACTGTCAGAGGGAAAAGAGGCACTGTAAAAAAGGAACTGTCAAAACCTTATTTTTCTTTCTTTCGTTTCTTTTTTGTCTGGTATTCACATTTTAAATCGGACGGATTGTGAATGGGAGTCATGAATCCGATGACAGATTTATCAGAAATCTCTCGCCCCCATCGCAAAGTTAGGACAACGTCATCTTTTGCTGTCCAAAAAAAAAATATTGATAGCCGTCTTGATTTAGGGAGGAAAGGTGGGTAAAAAAAAAAAAAAGAAAAGAAAGAAAAATCCACATAAAAACGAAACGGCGGGCAGATGTGGGAGGATAACGAAGCAACAGGTCAAAGGACAGGTGAAGGAAAGCGTTATCTCAGTCTGTCTCGTCACTCTCCCGGTGACAGGAGTGTCCCGCAGGGTTCATCTAACCCACATCTTTTTTCATGAGTGCTCCCGTGTCTGTCTATCCTGTCCACAGAGGTAGGATCCCAGCTGACCTTTTGTCTCGACAATGTAGCGCTGCAATTATCCATCCAGCTCTTCCCCTGTAACGATTCTGCAGCCCGGCCAAGTCTTCCTTCTCTCTCTTTTTCTGCTTTCAGTGCACATGTTGGATTTGGACGCCTTTGGGAAGAGAAAAATAAAACAGACAGAGATGAGCTATTGTTCAAAGAAATCCACGGATACCCCAAAATAGGAGACCTTTGTGGGTAGGGGGGTTGGCTCTGCGGTGTGTCTGTAACTGGTTACAGCGGGCTTGACAAAAAAATTCTGCATGCACGGCTCTGGCATTAGAAGAGAAGATTGTCCAGTAGGGGCTTGCTCTTCTCCTTTTTTTTCTGTTGGTTTTTTTTGTGTGTGTGTGTGTGTGTGTGTGTGTGTGTGTGTGTGTGTGTGTGTGTATATGCGTGGGTGGAAATGGAAAAGCAGCCTTCTCAACACACCGGCTGTCTTATGAGTCTGGCTCCAAACTGGCGGCCTGATGGCTCAATCTAATAAGCAGTCATTGGATATCAGATTTGAATCTCTCTCTGCTGTGTGAAAGACGAGACGCAAGTCCCTTCACTATTTATGTCACAATGACTATGCAATATGAGGGTGTTATATTGAAAGGGTTTTAGGAGTGTGTTGTCATCCAATACTGTACATCTGCTCTCCCACCAGTACACAGAGATCATTGTCCCTCTGGTCTTTGGCTGAGGAGAAACTGGCACGGTGAACGTCACTAGACAAATAAAGGTGTGTTTATGAAAGGCTGATTTGTCTCGGAGGCTATCGTTGGCATTAGTTCGTCTCCTGTGCTCGTATTTGTTGGGGAAATTAGTAGCTTATGCTACTCTCTGCAGTTGCGTGATTTGATGAAAGCAACAAAGGCCTAGAAATCCCTGGCTTTTTCCCCCCTTTCTTTTTCATCTCGTTCCATCACACCTCTATTACTTTTTCTATCTAATTCGTCGGCCCATCTCTGCGCTTCCCCCTCCTGTCCACCACCCCTTTTGCGACTTCAAACAACTTCTTGTCTTTGTTGAGGCATAGATCCCCACTCCTGCGTCAGCAATGCCACCCTCTGAGCGCGCTTGTGTGAAATTGGATTGCTGATCCGTTGGTTTTGAGTGGCAGAGATGTAATATGGGATAGCGGCAACCGCATGCTCTGATGCCAGAGACAGCTGTTACAGGACACCGAGGGATCACAGACGACGCTTGACTCCCGGTCCTCATCTCTTCGAGACTGGAAATGCTCTCAGTAAATCTCATGACAACGTAAAGGAAAACAGCGTTGAACAACAAACAGAAACACACAAGGCTGTGGTGAGGCACGTCACGCTGCCCAGCGTGTTCAAGGCTGTCAGATTTGCCCGATTCGCTTAAGTGTCAAGAGGTCACCGTTGATCCCTGGACAATTTGAAGTGGCTGTCGTCTTAGATTTGCCATTATCACTTGTCGTCGCTGCCAGCACTGCGTGTCACCGCTCCTCTTCCTCATCATAGGTTGAGAGGTCTGAGTCAAAGGGGAAAACTATTCTTCAAACAAATGTATCTTGTGATTATCACACGCTCGGACTCCTTTGGCCTAAAAGGTAAAAGGTTTGCACTGTTTATCAGCTTGAATTCATGTCACTGGTGGGAGGATTTTTTTTTTTTTTCCCCCCCAAGGCAAAAATGGTATAAAAGCATGCGCAGGTACTTCACGAAACCACTCTTGCAGCATAGCCTGTCTTCAACATCCCTCCATTTTTCTCCAGTGTTGTTTTAAACAGTTATTTTGCTGCAAAGTATGGCTCAATCCACGGCGCTCACTCTTAGCTCTTATCCTCCTCAAAACTCAGGAACAAGGTTGCTTATTTTATTTTGTGCTGGCTGCAATAACTTGATTCAAAGTGTATGATATTCTGAAAACTGCTCCGAGTGGAGGATAAAGCACCCCGCCATGCAATATCTACCTGAGGGCTGAAAAGCTCCCCAAAAACAATTGAGCTGGCTAAAAATATTAGTTTACTAAGTCAGAGGATTATTTTTTTGTTGTTGATGTTTTTAATATTCTGAAAGAGAACTATGTCTAAGTTGTTAGATGGGTAAAGTTGGTACATCTTGCTAGTACTAGGTGGACCCCCTTTGGCATTCAGAACTGCCTTAATTCTTCATGTAATAGATCCAGCAAGGTACTGGAAACCTTCTTCAGAGATTTTGGTCCCTGACATGATGGCATCACACTGCTGTACATCCTTGATGAGAATCTCCCATCTCACTACATCCCAAAGATGCTCTGTTGGATTGTGATCTGGTGGCTGTGAAAGCCATGAGTGCAGTGAACTTGGTTTAAACTTCAGCAGGTCATCTTTCTACATGCCTAAGTGCATTAGGTTCCTGCAGTGTGATTGGCTGATTAGATATTAATCAT
>VOQK01028144.1:0-13808 GCA_015052645.1 Benitochromis conjunctus
GTTATTTGAATACCTTCCCCTTTCTGTATTTTGTTAAGCACACATAGAGAACAATAGAATACCTGAAAATCCTGAACAGGTGTCACACACACACACACACACACACACACACACACACACACACACGCACACACACACACACACACACGCACACGCACAAAATCCCAGTAATCGCAGAATAAAGATTGCTTCTTTGTGAATTAGATTTTTGTTAGCACTACACTATTTTACATGTGAAAATAGCATTTTGACATGGTTCCTTATATATAGAAGACCATGTATAACTTTCATATATGATGCAAACTAATTCTTCAACTCAGGCATCAGACCCGTTGTGAATACCAGTAATTACAAGACATATTTGACCATGAACTTGTGTGCACTTGGCTGCTATTGGTGGTACCGCGACAATTAGAGACATTAACATTCCCAGTGTGGTTGTCTCCCTGGTCAAAGCTGGTAGTGGACTGCTGGCAAAGATTGCCTCATGCTAATAAGGTGCACAGCCAGAGGTTACAATGTAAAAATGTTAAAATACTGATTACATTATTGAAATCAATCATTGCAAAATAGCTGTCTGATTCTGTTCCTGCTGTCTTACCTCTCACTGTGTTGTATTCTTTAGATAAATGACCATATTTGGAAAAGACGGAGTGCTAAGATCTATCTATAAAGCATATATCCATATTTAGTAGTCTATAGATGTGCAAGGGAACGATACAGATACCTACTAATTAGTGTTAAGTAAAAATGCTTGAAAGGCATGATGGTCCTGTTTAGTCAGTGGAATTACCTGAGGAGAGGTCACCTATCAGCTACAGCTGCCTGTGTCACCATCCACCTGTCAAAGTGACCACACCTTTAACTTTAAACCTTAAAGAAACCAAACAGGTGAGCTACAAAGTAGTCACCCACTGTACTGTTATCATTAGCCATAGAAAACAGCGTTTTGCACCAAGCTGTAAACAAGCTAATGTCATGACTCATGCACATTTTAACCTGGTGACTTCTGGGATTAACACACCTTTAGAGCCAAGTGGCCATTAGAGGAACTGCAACATTTAGCACAGAAATTCTTGTAATCAAGATTTTACCTGCAAGAAAGTCAGCGAGTTATGTTCATGAAGGGCATTCAGCAGTTGGCCGGATGGTATCGTGGACACTGGCACAAGATTCACTTTGGACTTATGCTTTTATTTGTAACTGTAGCCAAACTACACATGAATGCTTGGATCCACTGATTCAGTCACGTTCACAGATACAATAAACCAGGAAAAATGGAAATCTGGAAGCCCGAAGCTGCATCTCACCAAAGGCACAGCTAAGGTTAAGTGAACTGGTGTCACAATTGCTCTTGATTGCTTTGAAATCTGTGTTGTTTGAGTTCCCAAATGGAGTAATCCCATTCCCACATCAAGTTTATCTGACACTGAGCAACTCACAGTGAACTTTACATTTTTTTAATTTCCTTTATTTATTTTTTAGTTCCCCATTTTTTAAAATTTCATTTAAAGAAAGATTTCTTGTTGGTAAGTGACACAACTACAATTATGAACGTCATGTCCCATGTGTGCTTGCATGACAGAGCACAGGCAGGCTTTATTTGATCTCAGTAAAGGCTCTGAGACAAACATTTGCAATGATGAAGATTTATTTGCTGAAAGCTTGACTAAATTCACTGGATTCAGGCAGGAGGCAAAAAGTAAAATGTGCCTCGGTTCTTTAATTAACAACAGTGAGCAGAAACCAGCCAATAATGTAACCTTATTATAAAAACCTTCAGACACGCAGCTAGATCACAGTAGTATTGTGTGAAGAGGTAAGATCCTGGATAAGGCTAATTGCTGCTGATCTGTTTCCTGTGACACTTCCAGCTCCAGCAAACATTCTGCTCCCATCACATCTGTACAGAGGCTCCATCTGGCTACCAAAGCTAGCCGCCGATTGTTTCGTAGCAGAGTATTTCTTTGTCTTGCTTTCAGCTCGGCATTAGAGGGCTCCATCTCTGGTGTCAATCAATACAACTGCAGCGCTAAGCCCACCACTAGCAGCTCTGCTGTCCCTGTGTCCCACACCATCTTCCTTTCCATCTGTCTGCACAGATCCCTGAGGCCCTTCCTGGCTTCCAGACGGAGCCAGACATGGTCCGACATCAATCAATATTTCTGCAGGGCTGTGCTGATGAGCAGAGCTCGGAGGTTGTTTTATTTTTTTTACATCAGATCAGAGGCAGGTGACATTTCTGAGAAATTTCTGGGAATGCAATGAAGCATCCTAATGGGAAATGGCTTCAGGAATTGTATCAGTTGTTTTGCATGTTTTAGCTCATTAGCTGCTAATTGGAGACATACTCTTTTTACATGAGTGACTTTCATTAGATTTTACTTCAGCTTCTTATTTTTTGAGCCCTAATTGTTTCCCATCTATTTAAGCAGGATAAAATTTGGGTTGCAAAGATTACAAAGTTACCTGACAGCTTCAATTCAGTGAATAAGATTTTATGTCACAAGCTCCGAACCTTACAGACAAAACCTGATGCTCACGGATTCTAAGTGGAGTGGTGATAGTTGTGCCTATGTGCTAAAAACAATCTAAAGACAATTTACTGATGGATTCTTAAATTGGTGCCTTCTGGGTTTTTATGCAAGGAGGTGAAAGTTTTCTGTCTCTTCAGTCATATTACAAGACTTAGAGTGCGGCTCAGTCCATCAGCAGCGAGGACAGACGCTGTCTGATATAAAAACCCCTCCTGTCTCTGCGCCCAGAATCGGGGGTAATAACTCCTCGCTGCTTTCTGGAGACTCTTCTGTGATGTTTATGATCCCCTTTACCAGCTAGACCTGAGTGCACAGGAAAAGCATAAAGCAAACCTTCCCCAGAATTAGCTTTAATATCTTGCCGTAAATATGACGCACAAAGAGAGAGGAAGATTTCCTGAGACATTTAAAGGAGGCAGTGAGTTCACGAGCAAAAGATGAACATAAAAAAAAACGCTTTTATCGAGTGCTGCTGCTGCCCACGCAGACCGAGCATGAAGCAGCTACACTGCATTTTGCACTTTCCTCTGTGTATCTGTGCTTTAGTTCCTGCTACCAGCGCGTCCAAAGCTGTTAAAATTGATCTGAACGTCCAACTGCATGACAGGCAGGTCTCTGTTACAGCAGCAAATTTGGTTTGCAAAATGATGAAAAATACACCCTACATTCCCCCCCTCCCTCTCCACCACACAGTCTGCCTGTGTATGCGTAATGCTGTCTGTGGCATTAAACTAACAGATCATTTTTGACAATCAACAAAAATGTAAAAAATTATGGCTGTTGGCAACAAAAATGCCAACTACTTAAAAATGTAGTCTGATTATTTTTTTATTGGCTAAATATAATTGTAAAGCATATGTTGAGCACATCTGTAGCTTATAAAGTAGAAACAGGCCAATATTTTGTGGCCCAGTCTTAGTGATGCAGGGCATTGGCTGAGGTTGGTAATGGAAACGGGTGTATGACAGATACCGCGTGGCTGATAACTGTTTTATCTTCCCTAGTCAGCCATAATGGATGGAAACTGACTTCAGACTAACATGTCATGGAAACCATGAAGTCAGCAAATATGACTGATCGAGGAGCAGCGTGTGGTCGGCCGCGTCTCCGTCACAATAACTCAAGATTTTCCATCCAGCTATCCATTCAGGGTCGGGGGGGGTTACCCTGGACTGGTCTGTTGCAGGGCTAGCACAGCGAGACTGACAACCACTTGCACTAACTTCACACCTATGGGCAATTTAGCATCACCAGTTAACCCAACCCAATTAACTGCACGTCTTTGGACTGTGTGTGTGTGCCGGGGGGGGGGATCCGCCAGATGGTGGATTCAAATCCAGGACCATTTTCCTGTGAGGTAACAGTGCTAACCACCTCCAAGACTTTATTACTCTGTCATCACCTTTCCTGATAGTGTGACCATGGTAACCAACAGAGACATGTTGGAGTCTGAGCCTGGCATTAGTGCCTTTTCAAAACTAGCCAACGTCTTGTCAGGTTAAACAATCACATGTGGCATATGGTTCTGTAGTGAAAGTAAAATCATGGTGGACAGAATGCTAATGTTCAGTAAATTTCTTTCAGTGTTCCTCCCACAGCCACAGATCTCAATGATTTCATCTTCTGGGTTCAAGACATTTGGTGGTGCCAGTTTCTCACCGCCAGCTGCTTTCTGTCACTGGAAATACTTGCATCAAGTACTAGCACCACAGCACATCGCCACATGTGGGTCACGTGACATGTGAACAATCTCCTGCCCGGCTTCCACCAGAGCTCGAACTGTAAAAAAGGAAACTGTGGTTGTGACCTTAAAATGGCACCATGAACAGGACTCTCGGAGCAGCAGTAAAAGCAGCTTCGGGCTGATTTCAAACAACAACTGCATCCATGTCTAACACTCACAGCAGAGCTGCAGACTCAGACATTCACCCCAGCCTTGTTTTCCTCCTTCTGTCTGTCTGTCTGTCTGCCCAGCCCGGCTAAACTGACCCACTCAGCTCTGGATCTAGGCGACCCCTGTCACCAGCGTGTCTGCGGCTCGCGGCCAAACGCCGGTGGAGTGAAATTGGACGTGGCGGGCGTTTGCTGTCTTCAGCCACAACAGTGAGACGGCAAGAGTGAGAGAGAGGGAGGGGGCAGCCCGAGAGCGAGCGGCGCTGGGTGCCAGGCTAGACATGGAGACAGGACAAAGTTGACTCTCAACTCCAGCTAACCCCGAGAAGAGCCACGGGGGCGGCGAGAGCCACGCCACGCATTATCAAGCACCACGTGGGCAGACAAGACGCAGCGAGGATATGTGGTGGTGGCGGTAGTGGTGGGGGGGGCATGGATAGTCTGCATGGGGTCTGCTTTAACTTCATAGAATAAGAGCCAAATTATTTAATCACCACTAAGCTCGTTATAGGTTCGAGGTGAAGGCGATAATGACTTAAAGACACGATCACTCAAAATCATTATAAATACATTTTAATCAGGCTGTTGTTAAAGCTACTCCTAGTATATGATTACATTACATTTTATTCATTATTTTGAATGAAAACACAAAAAAACCCAAATTACAATACTTTATTTAATCTAATATTTAACTGAATTCCTTTATATTTTATTCTTTTTTGCTAAATAAGTTCACAGCTACATGTATGTAATCCAACGCACAGCAAAATATGCAAATAAATTCATTAAACTATCATATTTATAGATAAAATGTAAATCATCAGCAAATGTGTTATTTGTTGATGATTTAGCAATAAATACCAGAAAAAATTAATGATTTAATAAACGTACGTATATTATAAATAAACTATATTTCTGCTTTAAAAGCTTCAGATGTGGTCAGAGGAACCACAAATATGTACAGTGCTGTAAAATGCTTCACTTTTACCTCGCATGCATTAAAAGCACACATCTCCGCCACCCTCCCGACGTCTCACACATCCCACACACTGCTGAGGATTTCAGACAGGCCTTTGATTACGTCTCGCACTTGAGGGGAAAAAAAATCCAGCGAGAGATATTCTTGTAATTTTCTTCTCGTCGTCAGTTTCTCTCTCGATGATGGGAGCTGACAGAACTGGGACCGCAGCGCGCGCACAACGAGGCCGAACACCTCCGAGTCTAAACTCTGTTGTACCGTCTCATTATTTTCAGACTCCGTCCCCAGACTGTTTAAGATTCACGCCAGGAACGGCGTTTGGTTCGGTTTCCAAGACTCGGCGGTCCTTAAAGGTTTAAAGGAAAAAAGAGAGCGACAGGCAGGAAGGCGGGAAACGCTGATGGCCTGTGACGGCTGTTCGTCATCCACGGCTCTGAATAAAGCTGCTATTTCTATATCTCGGGTTTCCTGTGAATGTCAGTGAATTCCTATATTTCCCCTTGTTTCTCTAATAACTGCCTGTTATTTAAATGCATCACACAATGTTCGTTAATGCTAATGCGAACAGAAATTTCATTTCAAGCAGTCTCCATGTTAACATCACTATGCTAACATGCCTTAAATGCACCAGCATGCCTCTGCTTACTGTGTTCAGCATCATCGATAAGAAGAAGGATCCGTTTCATTTTGCTGCAGAAACTGTAAGACACACGAAAAACATCAACAGTGAGGATCTGCTCGTCAGTGAGCAAGCTTAGAGTTGGTACCAGGTTTCCTGGTTTGCGTCACATAAACACAACTCCGACTGCAGACACGTTTGAGCCAGTTGTAGATTCATCACAGTTAAACGAGCTCAGCTGCTGGCTGATAATACAGTAGTTTGAGATGCTAACAGTCATGTGCTCACAGCCTGCTGTAAAGAGCATTTAGGAGAAGAATGAACATCATCAGAATCCTTAAGTTTATTTTTAATTAATGAGGCAGTCGTCTCCTCATCTGTCTGTAGACCAGTTTTCTGATGTTTTTCTTAGTTTATCGCCTGTGAACACACACAGCAGTAGCTGTGGTATCGCCAAAACTGCAGGTCTGGAGAGACAAACGTGCAGCAACCACACATGGCTGGGTGCTGAGGCAGGAAACCAATGTATAGGTGAGGGACACATGAAACAAACGTGCACATCAAACCCTTTCAACTGGTTCTTTTTTAGTGAGTGGGAGTGGGCGTGGCAGTTGTCACGTTTTTACTGGCTTATAGAGTTTTAGCCATTCGAGCGGTGGCGTTTCTGAAAAACAGCTGTATCTTTGTGAAGAGCTACAACTGATGGTGTCACGCTCTTCTCTTTTGCAGTGTGACGTGAATGAAATGTACAGATTATTTTTTACCTTATCACACTACACCGCACATTGTGCTCAGCTGCATTTGTGGGCTAAAACAAGATGGCTGCTGCCCACCTCGCTGCAGACAGAGCTGTGAACGTCTATTACTGAGTTCACACTGGCCTATAAGTCACACTGAATATCTGAGTCTGGAAATTCCTGCAGTTAATAACTGACTCTTGCATAGAAAATCAGTTATGTTTCTATTATCAGTCACAGTCTTTAAATCAGGAATGTCACATTTTTCGATTTCCCCGAGATTTACTGTTCCGTGTCTGTTGTTTGCAAACCTGAAGCCAGAGAGGGAAAAAAGGACTTCCCTTCAATGCCAGAGTGATTATTTAACAAAGCGATATCTCTATAAAAATGTGCCCATTTGGCTGATACAGGTGTTAATAGAGCTGAAAATACCTTCACAATACACTGTCCCTCCTTCAGAGCAATTACTTAACAATAACAGGTGCCGCTTTTCCAGCCAAGTCTTAAGTGAAAGTGTTGGGCTATTAAAATCCCATAGCTCTAAAAATGTTATCACCGTCTGCTCCACTTTTAGAATGAACTCGGTCTACTCTACAGATAAGAGGACAGGTCGTTGGAAGAAATATGGCCGCACTGGTCCTTTATCTGCCCTCGCCAAATGATTTTACATCCACAAGGACGCCTGAGTGAGTGAGAGAGTGGATTTGGGATTCAGCGGAGAGCGAGCCGAGACGGCCGAGTTCATTCCTGCCCCGTCGGGGTACATATCAGATAACGTTGTCGCTTTCGGTTTGAGCTGTAATTTCCTGGAAGACGAGGCGCGATGTGACAGATGGCGCTCACGGTGAAAGAGCTGCCGAGGACGAGGACATGTTGCGGTGCCGTCAAACCTCCAGCGAGACTGGAGAGCGGGCAGGGACACGAGGAGCGGCCGGCCATCGCTTCTACTTCTATTTTCCCGCACTTTCGCTGCAAAAACCCCCTGAATGCAAGCCAGAAAGACCCCGGGGGTCAAAGAGTTTAGCATTTGTTGAATCACATTAATGTATATTTTGGATCCTCGCTCCTGTCAGCTCACATCAGATGTTTCTGCTGCTGTCGTTAATAATAAATTAAAGGAACATGCACTTTTTGTAGGAACGACCTAAAAATCACAGATTTTCTGTTGGTGCTGTAAAGCTGCCAGCACTTGATATTAAGGTAAACCTCCTCACCATCAACTCTTTGTCTGTTTGCAGATTAATCACATGTTATTAGCTTCTCATTTGTCAAATATTATTCCCTTTTTTGCACAACCCTGTTCTACGAGAAGAAAGCCATTAACGAAGCATTTCCCCTCTAGTTTCTTATAATTACTGTGTAATGTTACCAAGTTAGGAAACTGCTGAACATGAATCACAATCATAACGTGTTAGTTGCTGTTGGGTTTGTGGGGTCAGGGTGGTGGGAGGGCTAGAGCCAATCGCAGCTGTGATAGAGGCAGCGTACACCGTGGACAGGCTGCCAATCTGTCGCTGGGCTGAGACCAAGAGGCAGACGAGCATTCGCGCTCACATTCACGCCAACAGCCAATTCAGAATCAACAACCACCACTGTACATTTACACTTAGCAACTTAGCATTTTCACATGCTTTCAGTCAATGTTAATATAAAAACATCTGCTCTGATAAATGCAGTGCGCACAGAGTCCATCAGAAATAAATTCTACATTCTTTTTTGTTTCTGACTTGTGTCTTTTCATCTACTGTATGAGGTTTAATCTGCACCTAACCCGAACATTATCTGATGTTTCTGCTGAAACTAAAAAGTAATCATAATAACACAATGTTGAATGTCAACAAAAATTAAATGTGAGAGAGCAGTCCATGGACCAGAAGTCTAAAAATACAGGGATTGGTTTAAAAATAACCTCATTTTCGTCTGCAATTAAGACCATTTAATTCCCAAACAAGCAGATGAAACACACAGAAGACATGACAGATGTGTCAGCAGTGGAGCGCAGCAGAGCTACGAGTCACAACATCTTTAGCAAAACCACTGCCTCCAACTGCTTTGTAAACTCTGTGCTTCACTTCAGCAGCACAAATAAATGGCACCAAAATAAACTTTAAGCACAAGTTTACAGTCATTTGATACACAGTCATGCTTCCTTTAACAGGAAATTGAAACATCTGACTTCCTCATTCCTGACAGGCCAGAGGACCACAGTGACGGACATCGAGCGGCTATCGAGCGGAGGCAACGCGGCCACACGGAGAGTCTGAAAGTCTCCCCGAGTTTATAAGTTCCCGCCGTGAGGAAGCAACTCGTTCTGTTTTCAGTGCAGCTCGTGGACTCGTTATGGAGTCAAATCCTCAGCCAACACTTAGCATTTATACCTCCACACTGCTGTGAGCTGGTCTGTCAAACTACATAAAACAACTGGCTGTTAGCCGTGGCTGCTGTCCAAGAAATCCACTTCCCTGTTTTGCACTCTTACAAAAGAAAAACTATGAGCTGTCATCTGCAACAGCTGTTCCAGTGTTATAAATAGAAAACAGAGCATTTAGCATTTCTTTTGTAATTATAACACAGTGGCATTAAACCACAAGGGTTCACAAAAACCAGCACACTAATGAAGTCCACAGCAGTGCTGTGTTAATGTTAACTCTGTGCCATTTGCCTTTTATTTATTTATAGGCTTGAATAGAGCATTGGACACGATATGCCGGGCCAAACAGAGTGAGGCGCTTGAACGCGTGGGTTAAAATTTGCATTGGTGACAGTGCAGTTACATTTTGTCAATGTCAAACTCCTTTTATGGTGATTTTTGGGGTTTTAATAGGTGGCATTGGTCTGTATTGTGTGTGTTTTTTCCAGATGAAAGAAACCACAAATGAATGCTTCAATGGAAAAGATGAAAGATTAGCAGTGGTGGGGCTAGCAGCAGAAATAGTAGCAGTCAGGGTGTGATCTCATCACTGCCCAACAGGAAACACTCAGTATAACATTGAGTCGGAGTGATTAGCGTTAACTGGCTGATGGGTTAAGGGGGATTTTTAAAATACTGCCACCAGGTGCTGGCTTAGATTTCAGGTGTAAAAGCAGGACCTTGATAGCTTAGGTAGACTACCGCTATATCCCATCCCAAAGGGGGATGGGATATAGGATGCAGATAAGAAACATGACAGATATCATGTGAGACAAGCAGCTGACTCAAGCTGACTGCCTGAACTGTTGATCACTTTAAAAAATATATATATTTGTGAATATTGATGCAGGCTTTCACATCACATGGGACTCTACGGGGGATTTGCTTTCTTTTAGCCTCAAGTGGACATTAGTGGAACTGCACTTTTTGGTACTTCAGTCCTCAGGCTGCTGTAAGGGTAAGCCGCAAAACCCACCACATTAATGCAATTAAATGCAAATGATATCACACGTAACTAAATATATCCTTGTGGTTTCAGTTCACTGCAGTCACACGAAACTAAAATATACTTCCAACCTGCAAAGAAGTTATCATCCTGCACTTCCTTAAAAATGTAACCCGAGCAGCGTTCAAACATTGACACACAGTGTTGTGCAACATGTGACCAAATGTTTTCAGTCCTAAAATCACATTTTTATTAAGCTGGGTTCATCTAATTACACCATCTTTTCTGAATGTGTACAATAAGGCCGCTGCTAACACTACAGCAGGCGTTACTGTTATTCTGTCGTGTTTCGAGATGCAGAGAACTACAACATCGGCCCAGTATGTTTTTCCCTCTACGACCCAGCTGTGTTAAAATGTTTTTTCTTGCTTTCTTTGCAGTACGAGCAGTAGTGACAGTAGTATCAGCAGTGGTGACTCAACCTGCAGCTGTACCCATTATATACCTTCTCGTACACACACACACACACACACACGCACACAGTTGTTCATGTGTGCTACACAGCAGCTGCAGCCTCCCATTGTTCTGCTTTATCTCCGCTCCCTTAAGTTAACCAGTCTGTTTCTCCATTACACACAGCATGATGCCTTAATTAAGACTGATGCAGCATTGTGGGAAAGCGATCCTGTTGATCACATGACTAAATAATGAAATAAAAAATAAATAAAAATTATATAAAGAGAGATGGGCAGTCTAAGACCTACAAAACCTCCCTCATCAGTCCCTTAGTCTGTCAGGTACACTGCAAGTATGTGGACACATACTGATAATCACCTATGACTCATTGTCCACTTACGATGTGTGTACCACAGACAGGGGTGGGTGAGGTATCATTGCTACGTGTCTGCTCTTCCTCTCTGTAACGTATTCACAGTCACACACTGAGCAGCAGACAGCGGCGGTAACGGATGAGTCACCATCCGAACTTCTCATCAGGTTGCTGTTTGTCTCCATCCGGCGAAGATGAATGAACAGAGTCCGGGATGAATTTATGTCAGCCAATCAACAGCCAGACAGAGAACACGCATTACTACAAGAGCCCCATTACCATGGTGATCCTGCAACACCGCTCATGAGGAGGTTGCAGAAGCAAACACAAAATAAGAGGAGTGCACAGCTATGAGTATTTAAAATATTTTTATCAGTGCAAATGACTGGAACTGCAAATCTTTATGTTTTAATTAGCTGTAAATGGGATTTTCATATGTTCACGTGTAATCAGAGTCATTCAAAGGGCTTGCAGTATCCCCAGTCACACATAAGCCAATCAAAATGCTCCATATATTCATGTTTTGAAAAATCTATTTAATTCAATCTTATTTATACAGTGCCGAATCACAACAACAGTCACCTCATGGCGCTTTATATTGTAAGGTAGACCCTACAATAATACATACAGCAAAAAGCCCAACAATCATATGACCCCCTATGGGCAAGCACTTTGGCGACAGTGGGAAGGAAGAACTCCCTTTTAACAGGAAGAAATTGTATTCTCCTATTTAAATATCTTTTAATGTTATCTGCTTAACATTGTTTAATTACATTGCTGGTGCAACATCAGCCACACACAAGAAAGCTCATTATTGAGTGTCACAGACAGAAACATGAGAGTGTAATGAACACAGATCAGACCAAACATAGAGCAGCATCTGGGTCGCTGTGTGGGACTGTATAGTTGAAATGCACATCTGTATTAAGGGCATCTACGTCACCTGACGAGGTCAGGGTCTGCTTCTTCTTTGTATTGTCAGATGAAGGCACTTTTAACAGCACAACTACAACACAAGCAAACACCTCACCTAGGTGATGCTGGTCCAGCTCTCTTTTCATGTAGAAGAAGGGATGAGTGGTTTCCAAGTGCCTCCGTCTTAGCATTAGCACTCTGGCTGAGGGCTAACATCCTCAGCCAAAAAGAAACACTTCCCAGAGCTCGTCTGCTGGCATTTTAAGCAAACTGTCAGCTTAGGTAACTATTCATGGTTTGCTGCACACAAAAAAGCAATCAGAGCATTTAACGTGTCACTCTGTAATAAATCCCATCCTCTTGTGGCTATAACATCAGAATGGATGGGATTCATTTTGAGAAAGGCGTTTAAACCATCTATCCCTCCTCACAAATGTTATTTTTGTCTGTTTGGATTTATATTGAGGTCGTGTTTGCCAACGTGCACAAATAACTGTTGAAGAGATGCGAACGAATGCTATAAAATCTTATATGTTAATTATGGAATACGAGTGGATATGATGTGAACATGTTCATCCGTATTCTGAACTTCTAATCTCACGCCGAGTTTCGTAAACCCACTCTGATGATTAACCCCAACCACCCACCCACCAAGATCAATTACACTCAGTCCCTGTTATTACCTTTGAAGCATCATACTGTAAATCTTCCCATCATCGGGCAACAGTGCAAAAGACAGTGAGTCAGTTTGAATGCAGAGGCGATTTGCATTTCTAAACTGCTGCTACAGTAAAAACTGTTATTTGATTACGGCAACAATTACAATCACCGTTACTTTGGCCACGCCTGAGATCAGGTAACATGACTGCTTGTGGACTGACTGGGTTTATTGGACTTGTTAACGATGTTCCCTTGAAATTTGATTGTAATTCATCTGAAATAAGAATGGAAGTAAAGAACACACGAAACAAATGACGTAAACATGCCACCGCCGGGCGGGACCAATGGGGTCAGAGCATCATTACGAAACAGAGAGCAGCACAGTGCGAACTTTATCTTCATTATCTTGTTTTAATAATGGTTAAAGGAGGAAAATATCAATGAAATCAGAATCAGAGTAATTTCACAACCCTAGGTGTGACGCGCCCCTCGCTGCACACCTTTACTTGCTGTGTCAGGTAAAAGGTTGATTTCAGCAGTAAGTCAACACAAGTAAAAAAAACTCCCACAGACTGCAGATTCCTGTGTGTTGACTTCAGCTGTTGGTGAGCTGCAGAAAATAATTAATATTGTCCAACAAAACCTTCTTTAAGCAAATAATGCTGTTTGCCATTTTGCATTGGTTTCATTGTGATTTCAGGTGAAGTAATTATCATAATTAATCATTACAGTACTCGATTAATCAATTATTTCTGCACATCGCTGCAGCACAGACCAATTCCGATACAGCACCACCACAACTGAGGCGCCATTCACACACAAACCATGATCCGCACACACAATCCCCACCGTCACAGTAGCGAGAAACGGAGGGAGGAAAAACACAGACAACGCAAAGTACACGCGCAAAAACACACAATCACTCCACAATACATCCCCTTTTAATCGTTTATTGTCATTTTTTTTCATGCGAGTGAACAAATAAACCAAAACCCGAAAGACTCTTCTCCTCCTCTCCATCCTATTGATACGCAAGGTGGCATCTCTCCCATCCACACCCTACACCTAATGCGCATGCGTGCCGCGGCAAACAAAGGACCAGGCAATTAACCAGCGGGGTACGCTAATAAAGTTTGACTCGCCGCGCAAACAAACAGATACACTCGACGCTGCGGCAGAAACACGAAGACGAGTGAAAAGACGAACTCCGTGTTTGGAAGGAAGCAGCTTAGATTCTCCATCAGCCGCCCCCCCCACCTCCACACGCACACCCTCCTCCTCAT
>VOQK01028144.1:16078-28777 GCA_015052645.1 Benitochromis conjunctus
AGTACTTTTCTATTAAAGTAAAATTCGTATTTATCGTATAATTGGCCTGCACTAATTGGGTGTTCATTGTTCTTCTGTGACCAACAAGCTTTTAGTGCTTCTCCCTGTAAGCCAACATTTCTGCGATTGGCTGCTTCTCATACGGCAGAGCTGTTTGCCCGGGGTGATCACATGTCACTGGCATCACACTGAGTGGATTTCTTGCCTTTATTCTGACCTAATTTAGTCTAAAGTAGTTGCGATGGTTAATGTGAGCATCCATCACTGAACTGTATAAACATCACAGAGAAAAAGGAAAACCACCACAAGTCCACTTTAAGTACATTTTCATATGCACAACTTAAATGTGCTGTAGTTGCCTCTGCAATGTCACAAGAGACTCAGCAGTTTGTTATCAACATCTCAGCTCCTCCGGAGGGATTCCCATGGTGAAGACCAACAAGGTGCAGCCCCCCTCCCCTCCCTCTGGCAGGAAGTGTATTGGGATTAGGGAGAGGTCAGTTTGTTCTGGGAGATGCGGTGACCTGACTTACCCGGCTGTACCTGACCCCTGCACAGAGCTGCTGATAAATCCTGCATGTTCCCAGATGATCCCACTGCCTACGAACTACAAGTGACCCTTCACATCCCATAGTTCTTCCTTTCTTTGCCAACATTTAGTGCTAAACCTGCGCCCACTCAGCACAACAGGAGGCCAGTTTTAAGGTGGCCCGCGCCTTTTGTACATGTTGGAACTCTTTCAGAGTCTTTTTTGAGGAATAAAAGAGAATCTATTCTGAGCATCCTTTAAAAACAACTGGGTCCAGTCAACACTGAGCGGATAAACTCAGAACAAGCAAGACAAAGAACAGCAGACCGAAACATCGCCATCAGCAAAGTCAAATTCATCAGGGTCGGTTCTACAAAGGTAAAGGTAGTTGCATCTAGTCATGATGATTTTTCACTGGTGACTTTAAAGCTAGTGTGAATGTCACATGGCTACTGTCGGCTGCTCCTGTGCCACAAGGGGTCACCACAGCAGGTAGGTAGATTTGTGTCTCTGATGGGAATCAAACCAGCGACCTTTTACCTGCCGCCTAAACAATTTCCTGGCAACCTGGTGGATGTTAAAACTCTTTATTTACATCATTTTATTTTAATCTCCTTATTTACCACACATGTAAACAACCTGAGAACAGGCCCACAGTTCATAATGATGCATTTGATGACGCGAGGACCAATAAACAGCAGTTTGACAGCATTTGGCTTCATGTGGGAGTTTTTTTTCATTTGCAGATGAATCATCCGCTCGAGTGCACTTCCACACCTTATCATCTGGGGCCAAGCAGCCGCTCATTGGTGCACAGTGAGCAGGAAGATTAACTGAAGGGAAGATATGGCCTGAGGTTAGAAGAAGAAACGCTTTCAAACATCAGAGTCGAATTCAAAAGGAGCTTTGAAGCGTTTGGTTTTGATGATGTGGTGAAGATGAGTCACGACAGACAAACCGCAGTTAACAGCATTATTTAAGCATTAATTAGACTGCACACAGTTCCCTGAATGTTGGTTAAAAACGTGATAGAAAATGCTGCACGAACTCCTGCTTCTTCAAACCAAATAAAAACAGAGGAACAGTAAATTCACCCAGACCAGCACCGAGCTGTCTGTGACCTATAACAGCCCACTTCTTCAGTTTCAGTAAAGTTAGAACTTCTGAGAAAGACTCATTAGAGAAACCTAGAGGAAAATTTGTGGTTGTGTATTACACTGAAATGTGGAGACTGAAATAATCGCTTCATCCAAATATTTAAGGTTTGAACAGATTAAAACAAAGCCATCAAATTCAGCATTTCCACCCTGTTGTGGCCACAGCAAGCCTTTAAGTTACAAAATCATGGGAGAAAATTAATTTGCAATCTCTGCTTTTGAAAAGGGCAAGGTCTTTAAAACAAGCCTGCCACAGCACACTTACTGTTTCAAAGCGTGTGCGGGACCTCTGCCTCTTTATAAGGGCTTAATAGTAATAAGCAGGCTCGTCGCGACGTGCCCAGACTGAAAGAGTTTGCAGTGGTAAGCAGTTAAGATTAGATTTAGCCTTCGGTATAATCACAGGGAGGTGGAGACAAGCTTGACTGAAAGTAATTATCAAACGTTGTCTCTTTTTCTCCTCTGCTTTCTTATTTACTCTCAAGTCCTTCAGAAGTTTCAGGAATCCTTGAAGGAGACCAGCGGTTCTTAAGGGGGTTCCAGGTCTGTCTGATGAGGCTTTACGGTTATTAATGAGGGGGATTAGGAGTTACTAAGGCTAGTTTAATCTACTCAAACAGACTTTGTTTTTGGTTAACCAAGGCAACGTGGTCCTTCACATAATACAACAGTTTGTGTTTTGTGGCCTAAAGTGTGCAAAAGTAAGAATATCGATGAAGGACGGGATTAAAAATTTCGTAAATCAAACTGTGTTTCCCAAAGATTTCCCCAAAGCACCTTTTACAGCATACGTGACCGTACCAGGCCAGATAACAGTTAACCCTGTAACGCCAAGTGCATCATATTTGCCCATTTTTGTGCGCTTTTTTTAAAACCTCTACATCACAGGTGTCGAACTCCAGTCCTCGAGGGCCTGAAACTTTTCTGTGTCCCTGCTGCGACACACCTGAATAGAATGTGGAGGTCATTAGAAAGACTTGACTGCATGCTGAGGTGGCGACCCCTAACCCTACTCAAGTTTAAATAAAAGTGTAAGTTTAAAAAAACCCAACTTTGATTATTGCACCGTGTTCATTCAGTCATGAGCTGCTGTAACATGAATCGAATGGCTGAACTGCCACGTCAGCATGCAGCCAGGTCCTACAGAGTGTTGCTGATGACCTCATTTTATTCAGGTGTGTTGCAGCAGGGACACAGAAACGTCTCAGGCCCTGGAGGACTGGAGCTCCCCTGCTCGACATCATCTCAGTTTTTTTCCCTGAAAAACTTCAAGGAAAGAAAAACACTGTGATTGTGTTTTGTGAGCATTTGCAGCATTTTTCTATTTTTCTGATGTTTTTTGAAGATCCAGTGCATTAGATTTCCCGGGGCCACGTGTTATGTGGTTGTTAATTAGTTTTCATTAAAAAAAACACCTCAAAATGTTAAGTCAGATGAATGAGTTAAACTATACAAGAACACAGAAGCAAAAGAGCTCTAATTCATTTGACTTCATTTTAAATTGAATGCTGTTTATTGCACCTTAATAATTTAGCAAACCTTATATTGAAAAATGCTTTGCATTGGTTAGAGTAGTTCACACAATATTTTTAATATTCAGTTTTTCTGATTCGTGTGCACAGTTATAGGAACACTGGTTTTATGATTACATAGACAACAACAGGGTGCATAAACACCATATCACAAAATTGTTAAGCATTAGAGTGTAACACAACAAAAGTGAATCAATAATCACCAAACTATTGATTTGAAGGTAAACACTGTTTGCCACTGCAGAAGTGTTTCATACTTAAAAAACAACTTTGAAATCATTTAATGAAACAAGTTTGCACAACTAGCATCTCAACATGCAGGTAAAAATCGTACAAATCCAAATAATAATAAATGAAAGTAACCGTGCACATATTTAGGACACTGTTTGCATTTACAGTGTTTTCTCAAACGGCCAGGGTTACCCGACCTCTTCTGCTCCTCGTCTCTTCCAGTGTTTGATTTTGCCGCAGTCAGTCTTCGGCTCTCTTCGTCTTCCTCGCAGCGTGATATCGGTTGGAGGATGTCTGTTTTGGCTTCACCACTGACACAGTCCTGGAAGAAAATCATTCCCATTCCCGGTTATCTTACATCTTTAGGAGAAGTCTAAAAGAGTCACAGGAAATGTTTGTCTTCCTCATCCTGTTTTGGGCACTTGGAAATTTCAAGATCCTGGCAAAGAATCAAACAACCAGAGAAAACTGACTCTCGTCATCCTGAAGTATTGGTAAACCGTGACATGATCAGCTCCAGATTTCAGACTCATTTCTTATATTTCCTCTGTCAACATTCATCATTGTCTTCTAATCTGTCTCTTAATAAGTTGATTCTCTTACACTAAACACATTTTTCACATAATTCATTATTGATTTGTTCCCTCGTCACATAAACTACATTCTCAAATCCAAATCCAGATCATTGTGCGAACAGAGGTCGGTGAGTTTTGTGAAGCAACAAATAAGAAAATGATAAAAGAATTACAACAATGCACACAGAGAGAATCACTCCTCTGTTTTACATTTGGGCTCATGGCTTCTAATCATAACCTCGTGAGCCGCTGGTGTTTAGATGTTGTGTAGCCACTGACACCTGACTGAGGTTTCATTCCTGTGTTTTGTTTTGTAATCAATCACAAAAAGCAACAACCTGCAGGCCTGAAAAATGAAGTCAACACCAAAACCTGCAGATCTGGGTTCTAATCGGTCTCTGTGCCATGTCACAATGACTAGCTTTACAGCAGAAATATGCATATTTGTAACACAGTTTATTTATTCTCTCTATATGTAACGCACTCATGTCGGCTATTAGCCCTGGCATAGATTAGCGGTTATAGCCCGCCTCTTTTCCAGTGACATCTGGGATAGCCTCAGACCCAACCCTGATGCAGAATTGGATAAGGGAAGAACATGGATGGATGAATAATTCATGTCACTATTAAAAAAGCCTAAAGCTGTGCATTCAACCTTCTGCTGGACCCCACCTCTTCTACTGGACCGCTCAACCATATTTGTTTTGTACCTTTTGGAGCATTTTTAATGGAAATATCAGAAAAATAACAAAATGTTTCTGTGTGGTCAATCACCCACCTGTGATCACGTGGCAGGTATCTGTGTGATGCACAAACACAGTTTGTAGATGCACCTTGCTTTCAAAGATAGTGTGAACTAAAACTTTGCGTTCCCCCCACTGAAATCTTTGTAGCGCTGTTCACAGGTACACTACAGTGTGCACGACGTATCCCACAATTCCCTGCAAATATCAGTGTACACATCAAGCATTGTGTTGACAATGATGGATGAGAGCATCGTCACAGCATCACAACATATATGATCTACACACAATCTGAGAAAGTCCAACAAATACACCTGAAGCTCTAAAACAGGTAAGTGTGAGAGGTAAAGTGTAGAGATTACACCGCTGAGGGCTTCAGCAGCTTCTCGTCACTCAAGAGAAGGATCAGTCTTTCACTTATAATCAGCGCAAACATATCAAATCTCAAACTTCTTGACATGAAGAGCAGAAGTTGAGGCATGTTCAGGTTAGTGTGAATTTGCAGAGGTGGGCCGAGCTCAGTGCTCTCATTACATCCGGTTAGACCCTGACTGTGAAATCCTCAGGAGCTTAAAGACCATCGCTACAGGGAACGAGTGCTACTTAACCTCTGACAGCGGCCGCAAATTAGAGGTCAAGGGTCACTGAGATGACAGAGTCCAGACAGGTGACCGGCACCGGCGTCGCTGAGAAAAATAAGAGCGAGAAGGTAGTGAATGAAGAGTGTACAGCTGGACGTATGAGAGGGAAAACAAATCCCTGTTTCTCTACAGTCTCGGTTGATTTCTTGAAAATCCTCCATCACTGTTCTACATTAACACAGAGAAAATCACCTGAAGGCAACAGCACAGTTTGACGTGCTGCGCTGCTTCCACTTACTGTTCTGTGGACTCTGCACTGAATTGATGAAATGGGACTTTATTGTAAAGGAAATGTAAGCTGATGTACATGGCATGGAATCACTAATGACAATTGAGAGGGTTAAAGTTGGGATGATCTGAGTTGGAGGTAATAGTTTGAATCTGAATCTGACACAACAGACACACGTGCTAAAAGCATTTTACTCTTTTCGGCTACCCAGCATCAAAAATACTGTATCCTAGTACCCAAAAGCTCTCTGTCCAGCATGGGCCTAAATTCATGATGCCTGGCGTTTGTGAAACAGTCTCGTTTGTTCCAAAGCTTACACTGGCTGGATCTGCTGTAACTCTCAGCCCAGATCAGTGTATGAGTCAGAACCCTTAAAATTTCCCAAATCTGGCAGCTTTGTATGACCTCTGGTGCAAGAACACACTCTCAGCTGTAGATTTGCCAGCATACTTGGCTACCTTAATGGCCTTTTTGCTGGAACATGTGGCTTTAGCTGGTTACTGCATTCCTGCTTCACCTTATCCAACTTTCTCAGGATGATATGTCAGAAATCTATTTTCTCCTTCTTATAAACCGCATCATTTCTTCTTCTTTTCTGTGGTTGCCTCACATTTTATTTCCACTCCTACGTGAGCTGCTGACAGTCACAGGATTGTGCACCACATGCATCATTGTGGTTTTGGTATTGCACAAATTTAAAACAAGCACACAGTAATACAAAGACTCCACAGTGAAAACATTTCAGAAGCACCTTAGAAGTTGCCTGCATCTCACGAGGTTATGATTAGACGCATTGAGAAGCAGCTACACTCTCTTACACCAGTGGTTTGCAAACATTTTGTGCCTAAAGCGCAGCCACAACAGCATCTTTGCCATGTTCTTTTAATTGGACTGACGAATGCACATTTGAAAGTAAATGTATTGACTGTGAAACATCTTTTACAGGCGCAGAGACTTTACCAGCATTACCCTATCAAACACTGTTATATAATCCAGTAAGCAGTTTGGCTCCTCAGGTTCAGGTCCAGCACCAAGTTGCTTTCATCGGGAACGTTTAGTTTCAGTGTGGCACGTTAACGCGCTCTGCACCGGGTCAGAATTAGTCACCTCGTCCAATGAAATGATGCTCTCAGGCCGCAGGGTTAGCACACTCAGGTTCCCTTTGGCCAAGCAGCAAAGAGGAAAAATGAGAAATGACACCAATGTAGAAGAGCCAAAAGCTTCAGTTCATTTAGTGGCCACTTCGTAAAAAACGAGTCAGTGATGAAAAACACGTTTAAACATTTTTGGTCTCTTTTTTAATTTTGAGTTTTGGTAACTCTTAGAGACGTGGCTGCTCTGACACAACCCTGCAGGTAGATGTCTGTTAGGCCTCACCACTGAGTCGGGTCATTGAACTCAACCTCTTTAACTTTAACTGCATTTTTGATGGAAATATCTGACATATGATATGGCTTGCTGTAAGGTACAGACCATGCAACAGGTCTGTGCCCCAGCTTCTAGTATATTCTAGTGTTGTTACTAATCCCTAATTAGCGGCTGTGCACTCATACAGTTTTTGAATGTGGCTTCTTGAGCAAGCCAGCCGGTGTTCACTGAAAGGCTCAACTCTCTGGTCCATTTACAATCACTTCTGCCTCCAAAAAAACGATATGTCAGCAGCCACAACGCTAATGCTGAGGCCCCAAACGCAGAGCCCATGAACCAGAGGGTTGTGGCTATGTCCTATGCATCTATAATAGTAAATAAATATCTTCAGGTACTGATAAAGTACATTTAAAATTCATCAATCACTTTGTATTTGAAGTTGTGTATTGCACTGATAATGTAGCTTTGACACAAAACCTCAAAGCACATCTGGATTTTGTTAAGACACACCATTTCTTTAAAAAATACAAACGTATTTTTGAATGGTGGGGCTTGGGACCCTGAACCTGCCGGGGTCATGGGTCATTTGATGTGCCTATAAGTGAAGTGAAACCCAGACACAGACACAGATGTGAGGGTCGTGTTGTTAACCTGTAGCTGGAATGTTAATGTTTGACCGTTTAGCTCGTTACATGTTTATACAGACTGTTGGTCCACACACCAGCTCAGAGATACAAAGAACAAAAAGGCTCCACAAGCAGTTTGTTGGAAATGGGACAATCTAGTGCTGTTGAGTATTGGTCATCGCTGCTGTATAAATGTTGTTGCTTGATATAAACCTTCCTCTGTGTTTTTTTGGGCTTCTAGTGAACTCCCTGTTTCAGAAACTGCTGAATATTCAGAAACTGGAATTAGTTTTGATATTTAAACATTTCACAAACAACAACAAACAAACGGTTCTTTTTAATAAACTGGAATATCATCAAAAACTGCAGTCTGAAAATTGGTTCTCATGGTGTGATTATTGCACTGGGGATTTTGAACACCGGGCTAAGACTCACAGTAAATATTAAGGTGAGATCATTTTTTATGTGCACATGAATGTTTTATTGTTTTTTTAAAGAAACAAACTTTACATTAATTTTTATAAACAATATTTGATTCAGGTGATTCGCTATATCAAAGTAAAGTACTAGTGTATTAATTGTATATTTAATCTTATCATCTCATGTTATTTTTCACACTTTCTCAGGTGCAGTTTAATATTGCTGTATTCACAGTGGGCACATTTAGATTAAAACTTACTTTGAGATTTTTGCTACAAATTTCTTATGACTCCTTTGTAGAAATATACCATAGGGACTACACACTAACATTTTATATCACCAATAAATATAAAAAAATCTAAAAAAATGAATAGTTTTTATTGGTGATAAAAAAACCACATGGATGGTTACACTATTAAATTGAGTGCGGGAAAAACGTCCGCAGAGAAATGGGTCATCATAAAAGTTATGCTAGATAAAGAATTGTTACTTGCTGTAACTCTGATTCTCTGAGTACATACGTAACCCCAAAAGAGCTGAGGCATGATTGGTCCTACAGAGTCTAAGGATGTCCATATACTGCAGCTGTCACCAGGGGGCAGCGTCACAGCCAACTGGTCTGTGGGCTACTTCTGCTAGTGCTGTTGTTGGTTCTTCAGCCAACTGTGATAAAAGCAAAGTTATAAAAACAAAGAGCTGAAGTGAAACCTACTGATCAATGACACCTGTTCATTGCAGCAACTCTCCTTTTTTTTTTTTTTTAATCTGTGATTTTATTTTTTCTCGCACTGATGTTATAAGCTTATATTTTATAAGCTGTTTTTTCTTCTCTATATGCTGTTGGTCATCTGAAGGACTGCATCTAAACACATCTGCATACACAACTATGTATGCAAAGAGACACACTAAATCCTGCATAACAGTGTTTGGTGACTTTAAAGTCAGGCGACTTTAGTCTTTTGTGGCCATGGCCACCCCTCGAGCTACTCACTGGCTCTGGACCCAGTTTCACAGCAGTAAAATGTATTATATATACCAGTGATTCTCAAATTGTGGAGTCTACCTGCTATGGTGAGGCACAGAGTCCCTTCAGGATGGGTGGATGAGTAGAAAAATGCAGAGTTAAACTATGAAGGAAGATGATTTATGAGGGGAAAACAGAGTTTGTTGAAGTCTGTCTTTTATTTCACTAAAATTCAACTTGAAAGCATTTCTGTTGTTATCGACTGGTAAAAGATTGTGGCATATTAGGTATAAACTTTCTTTTCCTGCAGGGGGGCATTTAAAAAAGGTTTGATCCAGCTGTACAATTCAAAGCCACGTGAATTCAATTTTATTTACACAGCGCCAAATCACAACAACAGTCGCCCCAAGGTTGTAAGGTAGACCCTACAATAATACACACAGAGAAAAACCCAACCATCATATGAATGGCATCACATCCTCAATGAAGTAAAAACAAAAAAAAACATCAAAAAATTGCAGTTCTTCTTTTGGCCACTTGAGGCTGCCCGCAAAAGTGAGTCCTCCTCCAACTGTGCCCATCAATATCAGAATACTTTATTAATGCCTAAGGAAATTATATACAGTCTATGCTCATTTCGCACAGGCTTCATAGGCAGATTGAGTTTTCTCACTTGCAGCTCACACTCTTCAAATTTGCATATTATCTGAATATTTTAAGAACTTTTGACCCAAAGTTAATTCTCGTTTTAAAAAGAAGCTAAAAGTTCTCACCGACCTTCAAGGTTGCTTTATTTACTCAGCTCGTTACGTTTTAAAGCGCCTAATTTTAATTTAAAAGCAGTTTTCATCAGTCTCTCTGCGCTCCTGCGCTTTTTTTTTACCTTTCCAGTCTCTCCGCTCTGGACTCTCCGTGTTGACAGCAGGAGGAGTCAGAGAGACAGCGGGGCAGCAGCAGTAGGGGGAGAAGGAGGGAGGTGCTGGAGGTGGAGCTTCGGTATTATTGTCCGCCGGTCTGAGTGACTGGCTGGCCGAGTGAGAGTCTCCAAAGTTTGACCGGCGTGTCGTTTAGTCGCGTCTCCTGCACCTTTTCACTGTTGATCAAACAAAGCACGCACCGAACCACGCGGGCCAAGAAGTGACAGCCGGACACGCGCGGAGGACACGCAGAGCGCTCCAAGAGGAGAAGCCCCCAAAGATCTGCTTTAAAGGACTCTGTGCTGGATGAGGAAACAAAAGAGTAAACTTACTACTGTAGCTCCACACTGACCCACGCTGTGAGCGCTCTCCAGCCCGCACACGTTCAGGAGGAAGATGATGCACTGAAGCTTTCGGATCAGCCGCCCTTCTTCTTCTTTCTTGGTTTTTGTTTGGATCCCACTAACAACACATGAGTTGCAGTGACCGGACGCGCGAGTTCCACACAGTAAATCCTCGGGGATTAAAATAACTCGGGCAATGGATAATTTCTTCACAGAGGTAAGAAGACGCTTCTCAAGTCTGCAGCTGCTTCATTCACGCAGCACATCTTCCATATGCTCGCAGTGTTACTTTTCCTCTCGTCCTGCAAACTTTTGGAGAACTTTAAAACAGGGAAACTTCTCCAAACACGTGCAGCTCATGTTAAGGTCCAAAGCTTGCTATATTGAAAGGATGCAAATACTCTGAGGCATAAAGTTACTACTGAGTGCCAGGAGTAATGGTAAGATAGGCTACTTTAAAATAAACCGTGAGCCCGAAATAAACTCCGTGGAGTTCCTACTCATTCTATAAAGATGCCATAAAGTACTTTTAAAATTCTTTAAACGCACTCATCCCAAATCCGTGTAAGAGTATCAAAGCTACATCATTAAAACATGGATCTCACTGGGACTTTTCTGGTCAGAGGGGGGTTGGACTGGTCCCAGTGGACCTTTGGTATTTCCGCACCTCTTTTCTGGTTTCCTCCCGCAGAAACTGTCTTGTAAAGCTATTTATAAAGTCTAAACCTGCGGCCAAGGGGAGCGTTTGAATGGCCAACATGCAGAAAGTCACACTTTTTGAATGGCTGTAGGATGTTTGGAAGCATGAGGCTGGTGTCAAACTGGTCCAGAGCTCCTGCTTTAAAAGCTGGTTGGAGTTATTCAGCGTAAGCTACCACTGAGGTTTCATTAATGGCAGCAGTCACTTTGCTTTGCTCGTGTTATGATGCAGCAGAGTTTGGACTTCTTTATTGGAAGTCTTTATTTGGGGAAAAAAGTTTTTTAAACACACTTAAAAGTTTTCATCAAACAATGACATTAAACACATGTTTGATTAATGAAAAATTTCAGTGAAAAAATGTGTTGAAACTAAACATCACAGTGTTGCAGCTTGTCGATTGCCGGCCTAGTGTCTGCCTCTTCTGGCCTTGTTCTCTGTGCAGACTGTTGTCTCCACTTGTAGGTTAAGAATGGTCATGTTTTGTGTGTGTAAATAGTGATCAGCTGGTGAGCCTTACACTGCAGTAATGTAATTATTATATTAACAACAAATGTGTGAATTGGTTTGATTTGCTTCAGAAGATAAAGTACATGAGCAGAAGTTTCATGACATTTGTGGATGTAACTGAGGTGCTTCTGTAACCTGGGCTGCCTTCGTGACTGGAGGGTATGTCAGGTGGGTTTTCTTGATTATCTGAAGCACCCTGACTGTGTTAGTCCACCACCTAACAGGATTAGATGTGACTCAGGGATAAAAGGTATTCATTGCGATATGCTTGCAATATCAGCGTTCACACCTTTTACTCTGATGACGTGGGCCAGGTAACAGCAGTAACACTTGAGTCATCCCTGACTCATACCTGAATGCTTTCTTTTTTTTCCCTTTGGAGGCCCTCAGGACAACTACCTGTCATCACTGCGGTTGGTTTCACTAACAGACTGGCTCAGTAAAACAAAACAAAAGACGTTTGACAGTGAAAGTGATTTAAAACTGGTTTCTCTTCAGGTAGCACTGTTAAGGCTGGGGAACAATTATAAAAAGCTCTGCTTCCTGGTTTAAAAACCACCTGCTCTCCCATTGGTGCTTGTAAAATTTCAAATTCCAGTCTCGCTTTCGGCAGTATGAAGGGCCAAAGGTCATGGGACTCACTGAGCTCATAGGTGCATGTGTGAGGCTGACTTAAACAAACACCGTGACGCCGTGCCGGTCTCATGACGAGTGTGCAGCGCTACATCCAGCAGTTCAGCTCTCTGTGGAAGTCAGAGAGGGAATAATTCTCATTGCCAGAAGCAGGCAGGCGTGCACAATAGTCTCAAATATCGTCCCGTCTGCCTGTATATCTGCCAGCTAATCGCAGCTCAAACAAAGAGCCCAGTCTTTAAGGAAAAGGGCATTTGACAAGGAAGTAAACCGGCTTCAGTTGTAGCATATGGAGGCCAACAGTTTGAGGAGAGAGGAATGTGAGCTGGGAAAGAACCTGAAGTGTTTCTTATTTATACTGCGTTTACATGAGGGACCCACAGACAGACAAAGACATGCTGTTCATAAAGGGCATTAAAACCCTCTGTCTTTGAAAACCTCGTTAGGATGCCTGATTAACTCCACTAGTAAGTTTACTGTGTTAAACAATCTTCTTCTTAATGGTCAACTGTAGACTCACCAGTTAACTTAAACTAGGTTTAGACTTTTTTTTTTTTTTTTTTCAGTTTTTGTTTTTTTTAAA
>VOQK01028144.1:28892-46602 GCA_015052645.1 Benitochromis conjunctus
TTTTTTTTTTTTTTTTTTTTTTTTTTTTTTTTTGCAGGATTTGTGAGGTTTAAAGAGTTGAAGTGGTGTAACTGACAGGCTGAACTGGAGAATGACACACATAAGTGACGGTGTTAAATAAAAAAGACTCAAAGAATGTGTTAGTTTCAGCGCTCGATGCCTGTCATCTTTACGACTGTGGTTCAAAGTGTTTGAGGAGGAGTGCGAAGAAGAGAAACCTCACCGTTGACGTCACATCTGTTAGGATCGTTTTCTCCTAATTTGTGCGATTTATTTAATATTATTCACCAAGTTCTGAAGGATTTTCATATGTGGGAAAGCTCAGGAGCATTTCTCCAGCCTGACTTAAATGAAAAGTTATGCCTACGAGCTACAGGAGAGCACATTGTCCTGAACATCAGAGACACGAATGCGTTGACAATGACACATCCTTCAGCAGGAGGTTTCTCATCTCTAATTACTGAGCTGCAGCCAAAACAGTCTGGAGCAGAGTCGGTCCAGCCTCTATAAATAGAGCCTAACCACAAATCCAGACTGCACATTTTCATCACTTGGTCATTTTCTTGAAACAGAAATCGGTTTTCCAGTCCAGCAGCAATCAGAGTCGTGTTTTATACTCGGCAGGTTTTTGTTTCACGGGGAGAAAACCTGCTAAACATAGAAAATGGCTGCGTAACACGGACACTGATGTTTTAGTGTTACGGATGAAGAAAGTTAGCGTAGGATGAAGCTGCTCGATATTTTTCACAGAGATCGCATGCTTAGCTTTTTCATTTGTGTTATTTGGCTGGTCACGGGCAGGATGAGGCAGATTTCATCCAGACTTCACTGACCAGCACCCTCGAGGCAGAAAAAGTCCTGATAGGTGGGTGTCAGTGATTGGCTAATGTTCAGTTCTGTTGTATCCAATAAACTGCCAGCAGAGGATCGTTTTCTTTTCTGTGGCAGCAGCAACTGCAGTGTGTGTTTGGGTGTGTGTTGACATAATGGAGTTACTAAGTTCAGTCGGTTAGAAGGTTTGTTTTTATTTGAACTGGTGGGCGTGGAGAGAGCTGGGCCTCACCTGTCCACCAATCTGACGGCGGCTGTGCCTCAGGTGTGTGTTTGCAGTGATCGCAGTGTAAATTTATTCAGCAATGGTAGAATAAAAAAAAAAAAAAGAGAACAGCTATCAGTCAGGCTTCCTGAGGGCAGGGAGTAACGACAGAAAGGTTGTACATTTACCTGAGTTTGTGCTACAAAGTGCAAGAGTTACTTTGTTTTTAATAAGGATGGCTGGTTTATGTTTAAAGACCAATTAGAACAAATCATAAAATCATATTTTCTCACTTTAAGTATAATCATGCATTCATGCCTTTTCTTGGCTGCAAAGGTCTTCTCTCTTTACTGTAGGAGACAGAAAGCAGACAGCAGTTTGAGTTAGAACTTTATTATTTGTCCATGTGGTTTAAATTTTGAATACCAGTATATGTACTGGGTTCAGGATTTCCACCAGAAAGGCTGCCACTGAGTGGTGGGAATGGGCAGGTTGTAAGCAATTAGCATAGCTCTATCCACCCACCCTAACACGTTCAGCATATGGAGAAGGTAATGTAGGTCTGTACCAGTTGAAGAGCTCCAAACATGGTTAACCTTGTTCACATGCAGCGATGTATGATTCAATAAGTTGGTGAATAAATAATTGAATGTAAATCTGTTGACCAGCTGTGGTGGCTAAAAATGAGCATTAGGCTACTTGGATCCGTTAGCTAACTGAATGGTTGTACCTTATGTTTATAAAAAATAAACTTCTTAAGACGCACATCATAAAAACCTTTCCCCAGTGCATGGTGAGCTGCAGGTATTGGGCTTAGTAGGACGTGCTGCTTCTGATAAATTGAACAATGGATGATGCAGAGAGTAGAAGACATATTGAAAAAATTGATTTGTAACACAGTGGCTTCTTCTCCCATTAACACTATTATATTTGACTACATGAACCCCTTTCGGAGTGTTGCAAACACCACAGGTCCACAGCTCAAAGCTGTCTCAGTAGGTCAGAGATTCCTGTGTTCATACACTGATGTGAATATATATAACCATCCATGTTGGCACAGCTCTGCTGCATTTACGTGCTGCTTTGTTGGAACTCTGAAAGACACATGAGCCATTAGGGGCGACTGCATCTTTGGCAGTCTGAGCTCAGAGTTGGAGACAAAGTTTAAACTCTGCTCATAGATTTTACTTTGGTGTTATAGTAAAGTCACATGGACAGACGTGCCTCCAAAATAAACCTGTGAGACTCGGGTCCCTGCACTCGTTAACCTGGTTCTCCAGATTCCAAACGAGCCCTGAAAAACTTGCAAAGCTTTTCATTCTTTGAGCCTCTTTTATTTCTTCTCCTCCCAGCAGCCTCAGCTGCCTGCATTTCCCATTAAAACCATAAAAAGTAACAGCTCAATCATAGACATTAATAGGTTCGCCACAACAAGCAGAGCCCTGCCCATTTTATACTGCTGCATTTTAATGATGATTTCAAGCAGAAGGGTAAACTGCTTCTTCTCCCCCCTCCGTTTCTCCGTTGCTTATTAAAGCTGAAACTTGACACCCGCAGAAGGAACTGCAAGGAATTTAAACAGCTTGCAGATTTGTCGCTTTGCCCCCCCAACAATTGTTGTTCATGTCAGACTACTGTGATACATAACGCTGAGCTCGTGCTCAGTCTGCAGGAGTTTCTGCAGGTCATCTTAACAAGTGACCAGTCAGAGTTTGAGGAGTTCAAGATGCACATAAGTGACTCATCCCCACAGTCACCCCCAGCAGTGTTTGTCACCACAAGTATGTGGACACCAACATAATGTAATTCAATGCTGGCCCTGGGATGTAGATGAAAAGGCAGAAGATTTACTTACTTTGGGATACATGATGTTTCAAATATCTCTTATTGATTATAATGGAGATGGTCATGTGTCAAAGACAAAGTGTTGCAATAAATGTACTATGTTCAATATATGATATGTTGTGGCACTACAATTTCCCTTCATGCAAACGTGAAAGCCAAGATTTAACCTGAAAAACATGGAACTTCACATTTTTCTTCACGTGTCTGTTTGGAGCTGAAGCCAAACTTTCAGTGTGGCGGTCTCACGTCCTTGTCTGTACAACTTCTAATTGTGTGTGTGTGGAAGAAAAAAATATTCTTTTCCACAGTTACATACACAGTATTTAAAGAGGGCCGGTGTCCTATTTCCTACGTCATTTTGAGCCTCTGGCTCAGTCCTTTTTACCCTCCTGCTAAAATAACACCTTCTCAAACCGGCAAACACTCTGGATACGAGCCAGAGGCGCTGCACCGATCCTAAACTGGTTTCACTGCTCTCAACTGACTGCATGTAGGGCAGAGGGGCAGCAGCAACTGTGGGAAATCAAACAGTCTCAGGCTCGCAGTTTCAGACCCGGGTCCAGACAGGAAGCCTGTTTATTTTTATTCCCTCCACCGACTGCAGCACCGAGTGCGCTCCAAAACTTTCATTTAAGCTGATCGTTTTAAAGAGCAGCTCAGCAGGCTGGTGGAGAAACAAAAAGCGTATCAACGGGCGCTTTTTGACCGCAGGAGCTTTTTTTTTTTTAATAGTTCTCATAACTTTTAAAGAAAGTTCCCATTTCTTTACGTCTGCACTCTGATTGTCTCGTGTTCTTGCAGAGTTCTTAAAACCCTGTTTTGGGGTTTGTTTTAGCTCAGCACCAGGGGAACCTTTTAGTGATTGGTCCAGCTAACCAAAACATTTAACCATCATGGATATGAAAATAGAAGAAAACACAGAAAAATGGACCAGCAATAAAGTTCAGGATGATTAAGCCTTTATTTACGGTGTTTTCTACCAAACCTGAGCACTGAAAGTGCTTTATGCAGCTTCCCTCATGCACAAGCACTTTTTTCTCTTTCTGTCTGACCTTCACACACATTCATGCTCCGGTGGATGCATCAGAAAGCAACTTGGGGTTATTATCTTGTCCAAGATTATTTGGCATGCAGATTGGAGCAGCCAGGGATCGAACAACCTACTCCCCCTGAGTTACAGCCACTCCAAATGATGTAATAGCATTCAAAGTTGGTGAAAATGGCCATAAAGTTGAATTCGTAAAACAAAATTGATGCTAGCTGTTTTAATCATCTCTGATCAGCCGCTTAGCTCGGTGTCTTCCAGGCTCAGTTTGCATTTCTATCACCGATGAGCTGCCGACTCCTCATGTTCAGTGTAACATTTATGTCAGTATTCAGACCTTTCTGAGTTATCTTGGAAGCAAAGCAGAGACATAAACACTGAAATAAAACTATGTTCACAGGCTGAAAGCACCAACGTAGCTGACCCGAGTCTTCCTGTGCCATCACATTAGTCATTCACCTTGTGAGTGATTGGTTCCTTGAAGATGAGACATTTTGGACTTGAAAACGCTGCCTTTTTCCTCATAGATGCTTCTTGTCCCAGTTTGTAGGTAAATCCATGATCTAGATGCCATTGTAGCAGCTGTGTGGATGTATGTCGGTGTTATTGTTATCAAGAGAACCTCATGGTTGACATGAGTTTAGTCTTTGTGTGGTTCAGACGAGGATGAGGTACAGCCTGATCTCACACATATGTTGTGACTGCAAATGCATCAGATGAAGGATTAGCATTAAGGTTGTCTTTGTTTTTCTTTTAATTTCATAAACTCTTTAATCTCCTTTGACCTATTTAAGAACATTGACAGCTGGTATTCTATTTAAGATAATGCAGAATTGGAGTCATGAAATGAAAGAAGTGGACAGCTTATTATTATTATTTTTTTTTTGTTGCAGAGAAATGGAATTTGGTTTAAAGTTGTGGCCGATAAAATGCATTGTGAAGACCTCACTTTACTGCAGGGCTGGGGATCTCCAGGCCTCGAGGGCCGGTGTCCTGCAGGTTTTAGATAACACCCTGGGTCAGCACACCTGAATCAAATGATGAGTTCATTAGCAGGCCTCTGGAGAACTTCAAGACATGTTGAGGAGGTCATTTAGCCATTTAAATCAGCTGTGATGGATCAAGGACACATCTAAAACCTGCAGGACACCGGCCCTGCATTAGTGGCTCCATAGTATAGTGGTTAACACGTGAAAGATCCCTGGTTTAAGACTGGAAGGTCTTAAACTCTCTCTCGTTGCTCGCACCTCCTCTTTACTCTTCTGGCTTTCTGCGGATTCCTTGGAATTTGTGCCAAGAAAGGCATCCGGCTAAAAATCTGCCAAGTCAGATATGTGGATCTGCCTTCTTCTGCTTTCTTCACCTTCCTCTCTCGTTGCTCCATCCTCTTTTCTCTTCTGGCTTTCTGTGAAGTCTTGACTTCCTGCCGGATACTTCTACACATTCCTCTGGATCCTAACACTTCCTAACCTCTCACTCAGTCCAGCTTCCTCCACATGTGTATGTTTTTATGGAACATTGTGCTCAGAGGTCTGCACAGCTCAATTCATTGTGATTTTTATCTATACATTAACGCTGTTGGGAAAACCTGCTTGGAAAAAAAAGAGTCCTGGTATTATAATTGGTGAAATAACTACAATTTAAACCTCCCAATAACCAGAAATCCTCTCTAACAGACAATAAAATCTACTTGGGTGGTGTTGAAGAATAAAGCTGTCAATACTTAGGGAGCTAATCGTAATGTTAGGTCATTTTAAATAAGCTGTTTGCATCTGTTTGTCTTAAATCTTTTCATTAAATTTTAATTTAAATGTTACCTAAAAACTGTATAAATTATAAGGAAAATATGTACTTAGCCAACAATATCACAGCCTCTGGTTTCTGGACGTGTGGTAACATGGTCGCAATGATGGTAAATGTTAAGTGAGGAACTTATAAAGTTTTAGTGTTTCACTCCCCAAAACTATTTTTTAAATGATGCCAATTGTGAACATGTTTAATAAAGCACTAGCTGCACAAACAGATCTCAGAAGTGGGAGCTCGAGCGTTACGTCACTCCCAAGCTGAGTGTGTTTCACTATTAAAGCAGGAAAAACAGGATTTATTTAGTTTCTTAGCACAATAAAGCTGCATGCATCACAGAACAAAGCAATATTTGTTTGTGCTTAAAAACATCGCTGCAGCACGGTCATGGACGGAGCCTGGTCAGCGTTCTGTGAATGGCTCATTTCATTTGTCACAAATATAAAAAAGTTAAAGGTTTTTACAGTTTTACTATTGTTTACTTTCAGCGCTGCCATCTTGGATTATTAACTCAGGCTTGGTGAAGCTGCTCTGACATTTCTAGGAATTTGGAAATTACGACTTCCAAGTGACTTAAATTAGTGCTGCTATAGCATAGCTTAGCTAGTGGCGACATAAGCCTGCTAATCCAAACTTTAAGCCTTAACACAACATAAGCATGTGAGTTATAACAAAATTACTACAGTACAGTTGTTATGAAGGGGAAACTATTCCAAGAGACCAAAAACATCTTTGTATCAGTCTGTAAAGTATCTGTATCATATATGTTTTCAACATGTGAGTCACCGGGCTGTCTTCTGCATGAGAGGTCATTTCTTGGTTGAGTGGCTGTGGAAGCAATATATATATACATATGTATTTTTAAAGCAGTAAAATGGGTTTTAGCCTGAGATGGTCTGCTGACACTAATCCCTCAGTGTCCTGCTGAGTCGTGGTTCCCCGCTGGTGAAATGGTCGGTTAAAACCAGGAACGGACGACTGTCGATCTGACCCCTTTTTTCAATGTTGCGGCGTCACTGTGCTGCAGAAGGAGACACAAGAAAGCTGAGGCTCTTGATTTTGGGCATTTCAGATCTTTTCACTGGCTTTCAGACCTACGCTGTCTGTTTTTATTTCAGAAATCAGTATCCATTTTTTTCATATAGAATTTCTTGTCTGGTTTTATTCAAGTTGCCAAATCAGTTTTATATAAATCCTAATAATAAAATGGAAGTTAGAAGTTGTGCAGTGGCAAAGACACTACAACGACTATTTTGCTATTTGTTTCTTAATTTTGACATTTCTTTATCTTGTGTGATTCAGAACAACTTCAATGTCAAGCAAAACATGATATTAGCAAATGTGTCATGCAGTATAGGAGCCATGCTTTACAAGGACGAGTCAGAATTTGTGTTTTTGTGTTTGCCTCACCTGTCACTGCGAGTCACACAAATACACACCTGACAGGTTAAGTAGGCGACTGACGTTTTGATGTCATTTTGTCATTTGATTAAGATGGTGGTGTGGTTTAATTTAGGATTTACACATACCTGAAGGCATGTAGCACTTTTATGCGCATGGCGCTACAGGGTTTACGCATCATCATGCTCAGAAATGGTAACATGGAAACATCTTCAGGAAGGAAGGACTTCCTGAATTAAGAGGAAGGAAACAAATGGGCTTAAAGGAAGACAAGTCTGGAGACACGTGTTTGGTCATACATGTCAGTGTATGTTTGGGTTCAGCTGCATGCTGAAGGTAATTTTAAATGCACTCCAGGTTTCTTGGATGGAAAAAAAAATAAATTAAATTAAAAGAAAATCTTTGAGCAGATGACTCACACTGTTCACTTGTCCAGGACGGTATTTTAGTTGAGTTTTCTTCCTCTTCTTTTTCTTTATTTCGACTTCTTGGACATTTGAATTTTTCACTCATACCACAGAATATTTGATCCAACCCAATCAAATATTCTGTTATTGTGTTTTTGTTAAGTCTTTGGCTTTTTTCAGAGTGGGCCTGATAAACTTGAGACTTTTTTCTCATTTGAACTTCACAGTTCGGACATACAGGATACAGAAACATGGACAGATATGATCAGGGTTCAAACGAGGTCGGAGTATTCCCATAATGAGGAAGCCTCCTCTGACTTTAGTTTTGTCAGGCAAAAGCCATCAGTGCTCCAAACACATCATGACCTTTGCAAATATATAAATGTAGACTGGCGCCGCAAGAGTGGAAGAGGGGCAAGGTCAGTTCCTTAAAGAATAGCTTTTAAAGGCTGATCTGAAGCCTGATGAGTTATCCCCATGTTGCTGTCACTGTAACTGTGGCGTAACAACCTGAACTATTCATTAGGCTTAGTTTGGGTTTTGTGGCTCTCAGAGAACCACCTCCTTCGACATCTTGTAGCTGGATCTGACAGTTACTCTAAAATTGCATCCCCTTCAGTTTGTGATTGGCTCATCATGTAGGAACGCAGGTGTTGAACTCTGTTTATATTGCTTCTCACTATCACTGTGTCTTTGCATGTTTACAACCAGCCGAAAGACAGTGATTGCCTTCAGGAAACACTTTCAGTCCCAAGGAATATCATGTTTCTCCCTCTCTGTGGGGAGGACCAGCGGCTCTACTCTGACACTTTCCTCTCTTTAGTAAATCGACTACATCACTAAAGACGACTCCAGTCTATCAGTTTGACAGTTCTAAATTGTGGAAGAAGATACAACTCAGATAAATTCACTTCACAAACTTGTTTTCTAATGACAGTCGACAACATTTTTGTACTATCAGAACTTTCCATTAACTTGAGTGCTTCGGAGCAAGCCTTTCAGCCTTGTGCTCGTGCATTGAACCTTGCATAAGATTTGAATCACCAGAACATTAAACTGGACCTATAAAAAATCCCCTGATTTACATTTGTTTGAAAGATTTTGATTTTCTGAATGCTGCAGTTGTTTCTTTTAGTTGATGTTGGTTATTGTCTTGGACATCTTTGATAAACACAGTTCTGTTTAAGATCAGATCTGAGAGAGAAGTAGGAGGAGGGTTATCTGATCCTGCACTGTGCTGAATGCAGCTTCCTGGAAACCCCATCCATGCAAACACACACAACACAACACCACACAAGTTAGAGGCTAGGCACAACGCGAAAAGCCAAACATCCATTTCCACTAATTGGCTTGTTCTCATGCGATTCTGTTACCGTGTGAGAGTGCAGGTCCACTCCTCTGAGGCTACTCAGAACATCACGCTACTCTTATTTGTTAGAGAAGACTAAGAAGTTCCATCGTTTTAAGGATCTGATTTAATGCGATTGATTTCTTTCTTTCTTTTTCCTATGCAGCACGAGTCTAAAAGGCAATCAAAATAGCTCTTTCCTTCGACCTCATATTTACTCCTGATTCTTCCAGTCCATTAAGGAGTATTTGCAGCTTGAGTGGCCAAGATAACTTTTCTATTAATATACTTATAGTATGCTCCGGGGCAGCTGTAGCTCAGGAGGTAGAGCAAGCCATCTACTAACTGGAAGCTTGGTGATTTGAGCCCTGGCTGCACAGGTCTTGGGCAAGATGCTAACCCCAAGTTGCTCTCTGATCCATCCGAGTATGGCTGTGTGTGAATGTTAGATAGGAAATGCTTAAGCACAGTTTGTATGAATGGGTGATTTTGGTGAATGAGGCATGTTGTATAAAACGCTGTGAATCCTCACAGTAGAAAAGTGTTATATAAGAATCAGTCCATTTACTATTTACCATGCTGTTTTGCTTTGTATGTAAGTGGCAATTAAGTATGCATACTCTCATTGGTGGGATGAGAATACCCAGGAGCCTGAGGACTCTCATAAAGGATGTTTTAAGATTCATGTTGTGCACAGAAATGCGTGACACAATGATGTTGAAGTACTGTCTAAAAATAAAGATTATGAGCTCCTACTTTACCTTGATTATGCTTCTACTACATGGTTTTTCCTATGGTGCCAAATATTGATGTTCTGCCAGATGGTACTGTGGCAGAGGTATCCACCTCAGTAACTTGATGCACCAGCCGTGGCAGTATTTGATCATATTAGACAGACAACAAACAAGTAATCTACTTTGAAAAAGCAACAAAATCTACATATAGAGTGATAGTAATTCACAAGTTGGTCAGGCAGGATGTTGTAGTACATGTTTCATTTGGGCAACAATGTGTTTTTCTTTTTGTGTCATTTTCTGATTTTCACATGCTTCATCCTATATTAGCATTTACTCACTGCTTAGATTTAAATGAACTGGTTCTTATAACGTGCTTTTCTATTGTACATGAGAGCCAAAGTTCTTCCTACATGTATGAAGTTGGTGGGATTCAACCACCAGCCTTCTGATTCGCTGACCTGCTCCACCTCCTGAGCCACAGCTAGTGAGAAACAACTTAGTTTAGGTTTAAACATGGATTATACTTGCCTGTGGACGTGAACAGCCGTGGGCACAATGAAGGAGTAGTTGTTCCTAGTATCCTTTTTCCTATTCTGCAGGAGTTCACTTGGAGGATACATGTGTAGTTGGTAGCCCCCGCACTTTAGTGGCTACAACAAATTGACGGGCTAACAGACGTCTATGCAGAGCCTCGTGTTCACCCTCAAATTATTGAATTTATGTGAAAAGAACAACCTTGCATGCTCGTGGACACAGAAGCTACAACAGTGGCATAAGGCACCAAAATTACTTGGTGAAGTTTCGAAGTAGATTTGAGTTCTAATGCAACCCTTTATGGAGTTTAACTCTGATGTCATTGGGAAGTTTTACACGTGAAACTAATCTATTCATCTGTACTTTTTTCTTCGATGTCTTCATGCACACTCGTTGGAAGTCCAGATCAGTTGAATGCAAGACTTGACGTGTCTGAAGTCTGAGTAGGACAACATTTTTATCTAATCTCAAACACCCACGTGTGTCGTTACTAATGCAGATAGTTATCTGTCAAATTTTGATTTTTTGTCCCCGATACCTCTGAGCAGTAAATGATGATTCATTGCATCTGTAACTAAGCACATGAATCACTGAACAGATTTACCTCACTTGCTCTGAATGAAATCTTATTGAGCAACAGCAGATGTTCAGAGATGTTCATCTGCCCGCCACGCTCCAGTCACTATCCGTCTGTCATGTGTTTAATGTTTCATTTTGACAGCCAGGACTGATGTCAGGAAAGAGGAAGTTGGCAGGTTAAAGATGCTGATGTGGAGCATAAAATCTCCAAAACACTGTTTCCAGACCAGTCGACATCTTCTAGCCCCTGAACATGTATACTGGTCTAATCACACAATTGGCCTGCAAATTGTGACGGAGACGTTTACTGATGAGCTGCTTTTGGGCAAGAGCCTTGATGATGAGAATGTGCAGAAGCACCCTTTGTTAATGTTAGGGATAACCAACCCCCAACTCCTATAGTCCAAATACCATATTGTCCTCAGTCAAGATTTTGAACCCCAAATTGTCCCTGATGCATCTCTGAATGTGCTAGCTTAAATAAAACAACTCTATATAAAATACGTTACAGAATAAGGTGATATAGGAAAGTGTTGTGTGAACAGGGAAATGTGGCTTGTTGTGAAGAACACGTTGAGTTCTCAGTAAGAGTATAATAAATGAATAAACAAGTCTATTGACGATTTACTTGCTAGAATACAGTCGTGACGATGAGCCGAAATGTCCTTGAGGATCTCTTACTCACTGATATTGTTGTTCTGGTTTTTGAGAACCGTGGTCAGAAACAATTGAGTGGACAGTGAGATGAGATGGCGTTTAAAGTACTCAAGTTTGTGTTCACTGAGGTTAGTGATGGAAGAAGTAGTTCAAAGAAATCAAGCGTTCAGTTTTAAAGTCTTGTTTGTAGCAGTGCTGCTTGATAGTCCTCAGTTAGCTTTTTTTTTTTTTTGGTTTGGTTTGGCGTGAAGAGCGCTGACGGGTGAATGAACTGCTTGTTTTTGCTGGTTTAAACTCTGGATGCCTTCAGCTCCAGACCTGGTTTCAAATGATTCCTGAATGAAACGAACACTGTCGTTTTGATTTTAGCCCAATCTCGTTTGCCTTGAGACATTGACGCCCTTCTCTGCCCTGTTTCTCCTCTCTCATCTTCAAGTATTACAAAGAAAATTTAAAAAATTATAATTCGTTTACAGTTTTTACAGCGATTCACAATTTCAGGCCTGATAAACAGCTTTTGCTCACATTTTGATGGGGAGCTCTTATTTGTTTGATAATGAATGAAAAGGTCCCTTCTCTTTTGTCTTTGGCAAAAGACTGCACCCATTTTCAGCGTGCCCTTGAGCCATAAGTAGCAGAGAGTCGGTGTTTGTCTACCTTTGTTCAGAGTTCTCTTGAGTTATGTGCAGCCTGAAAAATATCCCCATTACACTATGTGAAACATGATGATTTAAACACACTCTCGGGTCTGCTGTGATAAAACAGAGCCTTAAAGTTTGTTTACCCTGCAAAGCAATTCTTCTCTAATTCATTCCTCGCCGGGCCACTTAACCCACTTCTTCTCGTCCAAGCCGCCAGAATCATAGATCGTCTTTGTGAGTGCACTCAGTTACTTGACACTTTTCCAAAAAAGCCATAAAGTCATTAGAGGAAGTTAAAAGCTCTGAGGCTTGAAGCATGTCCCAGAATAAGGCCTTTCTCATACTCACCAAGCAAAGATGCCGAGACAAAGAAAACAAGGTTATCTCTACAGTCCAGTTGGTCAGGCGGCTTCAAAGGGGTTTTGTACCTTAACATCAAGATCTGAGATCTGGAGGCATCTGAGAAATTACAGGGAGAATGTGTAAATCTAGGTTAATAACAGCTGCGCAAGATAGAAAAGAAAATCTAATTTTGATTAAATTGTAATGTTTGTTAATGTCTATCTGAAAAGCATTTGTTGCCCACTTAGCCACTGCTGTTATCTGCAGTCTCGGGATAGCAGCTCCACATTTCAATTGAATCACACCGAGCAAAACATCCTTTGTAACAGACCGATTCAGGTCAGACCACTCTTGTCAAAAGATTATTTACCTCTGCAGTAATTTAGATACAGCAGTATGTTCTGGGACCTCCCCGCCTTTGCGTGCATATACATTAAAAGCATAAGCTAGAGAGCAGCAACACTCCTGTAACAATCAGAGCAGCCATCACTGACAACAGGAGGTGTTGCATACAACTTGTAAATGCACAGCACCTGTGAGGAAACTGCTAATACCTTAAAGAAGGCAAACAATTATGATATTAGCTGTTTTCCACACAAACATCAAACAGTGTTGTGAGAATCAGGTTAGGACATTGTCTGTATAGACAGTTAAGTGCAGTATTCCCATGTGAGCTCAATCTGACATCCTGTTGCTTGTTCTGAGGAGCTGGCAGGTTAAATGGCACTGACATTGGTATCTGCAGCTTCAGTGGGTAATATCTGGAAAAGTTCTGGCCTGACATGCGTGTGTGAAACCTTTGGTTGTTCTCCATGCCATCTTATTTTATGCTGATGGAAGACTCCTTTAGTAGTCAAAGCAAATGTTGTATACGGTTGTATTTTCTGGACCTTTGAGTCCAACAAAGACATTTATGTGTTCAGGTCCTAACAGACCCTAAATGTAAACAAAAACGTGATGCGATACAAGGTGTTTATTTATGGACCAGTACACGAGATTATCAAATCCCCTTTTTAACGACTTTATAGTCATTGTCAGTTTCTAATGCTACTTGTAGGTGCTTCATAGCAAAGCTTTAAAGACTTTGGACAGCGAGACACCGTTACAGGAGGGTGTTAATTTTATGTTAAACAGATGCGAAACTGCAGACTGCGCAGAAAGGTTGGACTTTTCTATAAATGCTTCACAGTACAAGCCACCAGTTAAACGTTTTTAATGTGACGCAACAGCAGATGCTTAGTTGCAAATGCTTAGTTCACGTTCCTGCTGTGCAATAATTCCTACACTGAGTTCTAACACAGTTTGGGAATGGTTGATTCTCCCACAACATGAAAGACTTCTGTATCACACTGAATGAAAGGGATGATTCTAAAAAAGTTCAATAAGAGTGTTAAGGTTTAAAAGAAAGAAAAATTAAAAATGCACCCCTTCATTGTTTCACCGCTTTTGCACCCTTAAATGACTTCAGATGTTTCCAGGTCACGCCGAACTGCTACCTTAATTTGCGCAGTCACACAATCTGTTTCTGGGGATAAATTCGCCTTTTTTTTTTTTTGTACAAGGCGTCTGTTGTTCGTCCCAGAAGAATGGCAGCGAGGGGAGACGGTATTTATATTCTGTCCGTTTCTTCTCCTTGGAGTCTGCAAAAGCAGTGCCAGGCGACCACAGCTGGGCAACACATGGCAACTGTGGCCTCAGCTGCCAACTTGTAGCACACACAAACCCACACACACTAACACAATGATGCACAGAATAGCCTGCAAACGCAGTCCCTGAAAGTGCAGTTTACAATGCGAGTTATTGTATGTGCGCACGCTTTTTCAGCCGGAATCGCTGCACTTGTGCAAACAATGCCTTAAACGTGCACAAATTACTCTCCCATGCTGTCGCGCACATGCATACTTTCATACACAAACACAGAGGGAGAAAGTAGGTCAGCTGGGCCCTACTGAAAGGACTCCGGTCATTTCCCTCCTTTATGGTCTAAGTGGTCTTTAGGGATGGAAACCGGTCTAAGCTCAGTTAGTTCAGCGTCAGGTCATTGTTGATCCTGAGTTTCACATCTGCAGAAAGTTTAAGAGTCTCTGCTAAGTTGAGTTTATTCCTTTGAATTCAGAATTCCTCCCTTCACGTGAGTTTGATTTGGGCTCAGACATGCAGCGGCGGAGACGAATCGCTTTGCATGCATGCTTGTGATGACTAATGAGTCGCAGACGAGACATTTGTTTAGCCAGAAACTAGTTCACTGTGTTCAGTTTTGTTTATACGGTGTTTTGATCGTGTTTTCAGGTTGTGCATTAGATTCATGTACAGTGTAATGTTTAAATCCCTTATCACCACTAATTTTACCTTCTTCCCTCCCTGTGGAGCAGCGTGGAGAAAACTCACTTATTGGTCTTCCTTTGACTGAAAGCTCTCAGAGGAGAAAATAAAAAGGCTTTATTAAATATAGAGCTGTGTTTCCTGTGGTCTGGTCCAGCTTCATGAAATCTGGAAATCATAATCTGCATGGTTCTTAGCAGAAGGAGACATAAATATATGCTGAGATGGCCAAGTCTTGTGATGGGATAAACACAGTTAACAGTGGTAGTTTGCAGCGGTGTGTTTATATTCACTCCCATTAGGTGCTTAGTGGGACAAGCTTGGTGTAGGTAAAGTGATTAGGCAGACATTGTAAAAAGTTTTTGTTGGTGGCATCCAACAAAACCGTGACCCATTTTTGACCACTGGTTTCTTCTTGTACAAAGTATTTGTTTTTCTGCATTTCAAAATTAAATGGATTCATGGGTTTAAGCTGCCAGTGACTTAAAGTAGCAGCCAAACAGAGGTGTGAATCAGAGCTGCAGCGAATTCGTGCCGTTTAATGTTTGGATTGGGGAGTGAAACACGGTGCCATCTCCGCTGAATTCATTTAGTCTACACGTGAATTCATTTACGCTGCTACCACTGCTCTGGGATTAAATGTTTCTTACTAACAAAGGTTTTTCGGAGTCATACTTGGTTTTTCTGTTTCCATTTTGCGTCTGTAGTCTTAGGCTTTTAACATTTTGTTTGCGAATTTCATAGCACAGTTCATTTTTATTCATTTATGTGGAGGATTGCATTCGCATCCAAATGCTGGAAACACACCAAAGCTCGGATGGAAGCAGCGCCCAGAATACCAATTCCAACTGCGGATATATTTCACAGAAATAATGTCGTGGAAAAGCACAATTATAAGAAAAGTCATCACCAAACCGAGGCTGCCTTAAATACAAATGATTGTTCGTTCGATTTCAGATCAGATGCAACAAAAGTGACTTTACTCATGAGATGAGATACATTTAAATCAATTTAAAAAATGAAAAATGTTTCTGTAGAAGGAAAATAAATATATGGGCTGGTTGGTCTAAAGCCATTCATAGAAATACAAATTTCCCACGGACAGAGTACAAGTGAAAGGTTGCCAGTTGAAGGTAAAAAAAAGTTTGTGTTACAGGAACAACTCTTTCTTTCCCTTGAATGACCGCAATAAAAAAAAGTTCAGTGCTTTTTAGGCAATAAAGCCCCCCCTCTCCAATTTAAAATTTTTAAAAAAGAAAAGGAAAAAAACCCAAAATACCTGACTAAAAATGGCACACAAAGCCCCACTGGCTTTTTCTGTGCATGTTGCATGGCTGACTCACTGAGGAGAAAACAAGGAAGCTGCCCAGCAAGCATAACTGAGATTACAGCCTGGGCTTGTGGGATTCACAGTCGCTTTGTTCTGCAAACCAGAAACGGCCCAAAAGTGGCTCCTCATTCAAAAACATGAAAAGAGAATTTATTTTTACTTTTGGGGATGCAGGGTTTTGACTTTAAAGCTGCCTCGCTTACCGCTTCACACCTGCAAGCTGCTCTCAAAAACCTACGGTTGGCTGTAATGCAGTTGACCTCGATCATTCTTAGAACATTTCATATGGATGGGAAACACAGAGGTGACCTGGGCAAAAAACAAAGAACTGAGTCAACATTAGTCCTCACAGGAAAGGCAAGTTAGAATTTCTTCACTTCAAAGCTGTTTGCTTTCAAAGGACTTCTTCAGACCTCCGTTGAACACGTTCAGCTTTTTTGCATGCTGCTTATGTCTTAGTTGGACTCTTAAAAGTGTCTCAGAGCCAAAGTCTTCTTTAGCTCTTGTGTCGTTTCATGTGGCTGCCTTGAAACGGGAAACCAGAGGCGTCTTTTCAGTTGTCTGTAGCGGGGCCAGCGACCAGGTGCTGGCACTAAATAACGAGCCAATTCAAAGAAAGTCAGGAGCTGTTTAGCTGAAGAAAAAGAGAAAGCTCACGGCGTGCAGGTGGCTTTGCTAAACTGTGAGTTTTGGATCAGCAGAAACATAAACTTGGAACTATTTTTGCAGTATAACATGCACAGCTTGGTGGAAGCTTTAAAGAGGAAACTGGAAGAGTGCTGAACCTCAATGGACAAACAAATGTAACAGCGACTATCTCCATGTTCTTGTTCTTTTGGCGACCATCTCCATACTGCAACACTTTGTGGCATTATGGAAGAATCTACAGTATCAAATCAAGTGTAACCACTTAAAGTAAGCAAGGGCTGTATACATCATGGGAAAGGGAATATTGATGTATGTGTAAAGTTTCTACAAGTTGGGTTGCAAATTGGCTTGCAGAGGTAGAACGACTGTAGGCAAACTAAACCAGCTTAAATACACTATGAGTGTTCCCAGGTGGATGTGTAGAAGGGTAAAAAGTGATGCCGTGACTGTCACAGAGCTTAACTTCCTGGCCTGTCTTAACTAATGCTATGGTCAATTTGGCTTGTTTTCTTCAAATTCCCTCCTCTTTCTACATGTTGTTGTAATATGTGCCAGATCTGCAAGAAAGCTGCAGCTAAGCTTGAACTGGATGTCTCCTGTGGTGCATGAAGTTCCACACCTGTTTTCTTCATCAGCCAAAACCAAAGTCAGTCGCCTCTATCAAATATTCAGGGGGAATCATTGCATTCCAACTTTCCCACGTCTGACCCCTGAAGACACATTTTTCATGTCTTGTTTTCTCTTCATGAATTGATTCATTGCACATTGTTTTGTTTTATACATATATTTCTGTCTGTAATTACAGTGTGGTTTCCTAAGTATTTAAGGTCTTTCCAGCATTGGTTTGTTCCATGTTCATAGATTTATTCTCATGCTATTCATTCACATCCTCAGAGCTTCCCAGTATAACTCCAGTTTTGGCAGTGGCTGACTGGTCCACTTCCTCTCTGTGGCAGCTGATTGCATGGTTTAAGATAATGTGTTTGGTGCACTGTAAATGATAACTGTAATGTTGTCTGGATCTTGTTTTGGCTG
>VOQK01028145.1:0-10216 GCA_015052645.1 Benitochromis conjunctus
TTCGTTTTGTTGTGGCTTATAAAATGGACAAACAGACGACTGTTCCTTTTAATTCAACTGAATTCAGCTTGTTTGTACTGCCCAGTCGCACACGCAGAGGTTCAACGAGCTTCAAAGACATAAAAACATATTTCAAATTACTTTTTTTTTTTAAACTTTACTTATTTGATTTGTTCCGCTGTCAGATGCATTGATATTGAAAGTTTAATGTTTCATTTCAAATCTCAGGTCTGTGTGGAGTTTAGAGTTTGCATGTTCTCACTGTGCCTGCATGACTTTCCTCTGTTTACTCCAGCTTGCTGACATGAATGTCAGGTAACTGTTCATAGCAGGGAATGTGAGAATGAATCATTGTGTGTCTATGTATTAGTGCACTGGGTGTACCACACTCTTAACAGGCATAGGCTCCAGTGAATGATGCTAGCAGGGATGTTAACTTATTTTTTTAGTCTTTGATATTTTTGTAGATTAGGCTAGTTTAGGCTTTCTTTTTTCCCACTTTTTAATTTTACCTTTTATAAGTTCAACCTTGTTGATGATGTTGGGAACATAAAAAAGGCTAAAGTATCTTTTACAGTAACATGATTTTAGTTACCATGCTTTTTTCCTTTAATGCCCCATTAAAAGTTATTAAAAAGTTATTCAAGCTCTTACTTTGGTTAAAAGTCTTAACAGTTAAAAATGCTTGTTCTGAATAATAAACTATATTATTCCATATAACATTACTGCAGTAGCTTCTTAATACTGATGTATCAATGCTTGAGTAATATTTTACTGCTGCTGGTTGAGATGAAGCATTAACTTCTTTACATACACTGTACATTAGTTAGCTTTTGTACTCCACTGGTTCAAATCTTGGATTTATGCCTCTTCCAAGGGATCAAGGCAGAATGTAGAGCCTCAGAAGGTGATTAATAGGAGAGAAAAGCAGAAGTAGAGGAGAAGAAAATTCTCCTGCATGCATTTGCATATATGTTTTGTACTTTTCTCTAATATTTGCTTTTTATTTCATAACTTGATGACTTTGGATGCTGTGTAGCCAGACTATGCAGTAAGATTTTATCATTGCTTCTGATATAGTACAACAGACAATCCATGTTTTGTGATATTTATTATTGTCTTAAACCTTATAGTTTACATTCTAAATGCAGCGGAATAAAAAGGCAGCTAAGCGCTATAAATGAAAATAACGTATATAAAAACTGTACATATACTAAACTAAATGTTTTTCTAGCAGTGCCCTGTTCGTGGAGTTTTAGATTATCTAGATGCTTGTTTTTCTCAGCACCCATGTTACATTTTAACGCTAACAGTTTATTGTTGACGTTGGATAGCAGTTGTTAGTAGTTGTAAAACGATTTATTAGACGGTGTTCAGTATGGAAAGAAATAGTATAATAAACATATGGTAAACAGTATGGAAACAAAGAAAATATTTAAGAGGGAACGAGATCATTCATTGATTACTCACTTTTCTGGGTTTTTGTTTGTTTTAATGTGGAAGCGACATCAGCCGGCACAGTCTGTCCCGTCCACCGTGCTACAAATCGTGGTTGAACAGACAAAATAAATTCAAAGCTCTGTAACAATGGAATGAATCAGATTGGTGAAAATGTCAGCTCTCCATTGTTGACTAACAATCAATGGAGGCAGACATTTGGAGTACTTGGTCTTTTCAAGACCTAAGTTTAATTCAATAACATTCACACTGATTTCCTGAGCAATTGCTATTGATGACCACTGAGAGCCTGACAAGCTGTACAGACTGTTCTGCAGATTTGTTGCTTCTGATGTGCATCGAGCAACACCATTTTTATTTATGGTTGAGTTCACCTTGGGGTCTAATTTTGACATTAGCTACAACATTTGATCAGGTTCCATTAGTACACATTGTGTTCACTTCTCCACAGTTTTACAATAGAGAAACTACACAAAGTGTTACACTTTGCAAGGTAATACTGAACTTCTATTGAAACCAAATTAATTCAAAGCTTTATTAAGACTGCACGCAGAAACATCCAAATACTGATACAGCACAACGGACGTGGAACTCTTTGATATAAATGTGATGAAATTATAAATACTATCTAAAACACCATCTGTCCACCTTTTATTCAAGACTTCACAACTGGCACACAGCAGTCTATATCCTATATGCCTCATCTCATTTAGCTAAGAACACAAGTGTTTGTTTCTTTTAAATGCCCTGGCCTTCTTTCTCCTTGGTTACATAACACCACACATGTTGCAAGGACCTATTTGACAGGTGCATTACGTAGCGGTCCCTTTTCACCTTGTTTTCTTCCTCTGTGTCCCTTTGGTGACGTACGTGTCGAGGCCAAAATATGCACGTGTCCCTAATCTCCCAGCTGTGCGGCTGGCCCTCAGCCCTTTAATGCCATCATTTCTGCAGCTAACAACGATCACTCTTGTCACTTATCCTAATTAGAGAGGGGACACGATGTCCTGTCATTCTTCCCACACAGTTGGTTCTGCTGTCTGCAGCATCCCCGAGCACTCAGAGGTGTCACACATGAGAACTGATGCTTTGCTGCATCTGCTGGAAAAAGAAAAAACAAAAACCTGGCATGAATGAGAAGACAAATCCAGCAGAACAAAGGCTCATTTGATAACAATTGCACCAGACAGCTGAAAGTTTTGACAGCACATTTGTTTAATTCATTTACTTTTATCATCTGGAAATGCCTTAACAGACCAAATTCGAAATAAGTATGACATAACACTCATTTCAACTCGCATAATGCTTGACAATGTTACTGCGGTATTGTAATAACTACAGTCTATGCTTGTTCTGAGGGCTGTACCGATCATTGCGATACAAATCAAATTTGAAGATATAGATAGCTAAATATAGAGACATCTCTCGGCTGAAACGTTTCATGTAACAGTGCAGAGAAATAATTGAAAAAAGATTTTAAACAGGCAGGGGACATTTGCAGAAATATAACAGTTGGGTGTTTAATGCTATTAGCGGCTAACGCAGCCTCAAGCTGAGTTTAGGAGTAGGCTTAAATAGGTTCTGTGAGCTCACTTCTTTCTAATTCTGCGCCCACATTTTTTCCAACTTTTGGTCTTCACCCCAACCAACATTTACTTAACTGAGATCACTTGGAACAATTTGAATTTTAAATAGCTTGCTCTGCAGCCACAAATGACTTTATAACATTTTCAACATATTACAGGCACCAAACACCTTATTAGTTACAGCTTGCTAACTGGGCTGGCTTCCATTGTTCCTTGGAAGCCATCTGGTGACTGCGGATGCCATTTGAGTACAATGAGTTCATTGCCACATTTAAGGAATCATTTTGAGCTGGACTGGGCTAACATGTTGTAACAGCATAAAATGGGCAAACTGTAGTCAACAACAACACTCAGGTGAGCTGTGATATTTAGATAATGCTCATTTGGTAATAAGGGGTCCAAAGTTCATCCATTCTGTCATGTTGTTTATGCCAAACTCTGACCCTCCCATACAAATATCATACCAGAAACAGACATGTTCATCAGACCGGGCAATGATTTTCCCTTTTTCAACATTCTGTTGTGCAATTCTGTTGAGCTTGTGTGAACTGTAGCTTAAATTCCCTGTTCTTAGATGACAGGAGTCACACCTGGTCTTCTGCTGCTGCAGCCCATCTGCTTCGAGGTTCTCTATGTTGTGCATTCAGAGATGCCCTTCTGCATACCTTGGTTGTAAAAAGTGGTGCAGTTACTGTTGCCTTCCAGTCAGCTCAAAGCCGTCTGACCTCTGGCTTCAGCACGGCATTTTCGCCCAGAGAACTGCCGCTGGATTTGTTTCCCTTTTTTGAATCATTCTCTTAACTCTTGAGATGGATGTGTGGGAAAATTACTCTAGATCAGCAGTTTATGAAACGCCCAGTTGACACAAACAAGCATCACACGTTCAAATCACTTAAATCACCTTTTAATTCCAAAGCTGATGCTTGGTTTGAACGACCATGTCTACATGCTTAAATGCATCAGCTTACTGCCATGTAATTGGGTGGTTATATTCTTTTACAAGCAGATGAACGGGTGCAACTTAAAAAGTGGCCAATGAGTGTGTTTGTAGTAGAACTACTCTGGACTTTTAAATGAACTCTGACACACAATCAGTGACATGGCCCTTAAACCTCATTGAAAAGAGAAACAAGTAACTAAGTTTTAACTCATTATAACTCAACATGCAGGGCCTGATGGCAGACAAACATGACTTTCTAAAATCCTACAGTCCTGTTTTGAAATGTCAGCAAATAAAAAAGCTGTCATGTCATGCTGTAACTTCTAGTCCGTTGTCTTCCACTACGCTTTGCAGACCATACGGTCGGACATTTGGTGAGGTTGACAGTAACTGGGACCTTTTGTCATCTGCAGTGAGATACCTACTGTCTTACCTTTAACCCCCTGACACATCTACAGGAGGGCATTTGCTTGCTAATCCCATCCGCGGTCACAGACAGCCGTGTATACATGTGACCAAACACTTCCAAACTCTGTCACATACCATCACTCTCTGGCATTGGAGGATTCGGCTAAAACTTTGCTTCGAAAATGAGATTTCTGACATTTTCAGCTGTATCTAACTGATATGTATCTTTAACGTTTTTCAGATTTTACTGTTGCCTCAAAACACACATAAAGGACAAAAAGCAAAATCAAAGCAAACAAACAAATAAAATAGATTCAAATGTACCAGTTGCTTAAAATGCAGCCCATCTCCACGCAGGTCAGGCTCAGCCAGATGCTCATGAATACAGTTGTAAGTCGCAGACCAGCACGGGTTGCGTGTGGTGAAGTTTTCGAAAGCTCAAGGTCAATTGCTGCTTTTCTGGCCACAAACTTGCTGTCAAGGCACTGACTGCTTTTCTGCCCCCCCTGTTCAAACTGTGGCATACCAACATGACAGTTACAGTATTTAATTTCATATTCGTTTAACTCATCCCCCCCTCCCCCCTCACTTTGACAGCACTGTTGTACTTTTCTAAATATATGATTCTCCTCAGATTACTGGCCACTGTTTACACAAGGTTACTGCACAATTAAGCAGCAAACTTATTCAGTGAATGTCATCGAATCGTTTAACTGTTACCACATCAAACTGAGCTGCTTATTCCTCAGTGGGCAAAACAAAGAAAGGGAAATCAAGAATGAGCACAACTCTTAGGTAAAGAAGAATGTGTTTATCACTGAAATCACGTGGCATGGTGGCTTTTGTATAGTAATTAGCTCTGAACTTTTCAAAGACATAATTAGTCTGTGTCAATTCTTGTTTTGTTCTACCTCTCCTCCACTGTGTTCAGAAGGGGGGGAAAAAGAGAGGCAGCCAAAGAAAATACAACCAAAAACACATCCTCTTGTGATCATTAAAATGAAAAAAAGGAGGAACAGCTGCTCAGAACAAAATAAACACATTAACACCAATGTTCCACAGTGTGCAATCACACAGGCCCGAAGAGACAGCTGCCCGCTTTTAATTACACTAGCCTGACGTTTATCTTCTCTTTTACTGTTTTTTTTTTATTCTGACAACTTTTAAAACTTTTATTGTCTTTATTTTTGATCTTGTTGCATCCCAGTTCTCCCATATGCTACAACGAAATTGTTCAAACACAGATTTTTTTCATCCACCAAGAGCTTGATCAGGTCTTGTTAGGAGGTCATATGGCTGCTCCCTTGGCCAGAGAGAGAGATGTACGTAAGAGATTTTAATTCTACAGGACGTCAGAGGTTCTGTGGTCCAGGTGGCAGAGCAGGCCATCCACCAATGGAAAGGTTGGATCGATCCCCGGCTCCTCATGTTTGAGTAAGATACTATTCCCTAAGTAGTAAAGATGCATCCTTCAGATTGTGAGTGTGAATGTTGGATAAAAAGGCCTTGGGTATAGGTAATAGCGCTGCATGAATGAAAGCGCTTTGAGCATTGAGTGGTCAAACTGAGTAGAAAGGCACTATATAAATGCCAGTCTATTTACCATTCCTGGAAAAATAAAGGTTTAAAAAACTTCTACTAAGTTCAGAAAAATTAACTTTTGTGGACCTTTTTATAAGTTTCCTTATTTTCTGTCATGTTTATATATGTAAATATATTGAAGAATCAATGTTTTTGCAAGTAATGTCTATGAACCAAAACCGGCCAGGCTTCAGACTGACTTTGAAGTCAGTTTTTTTCTATTCTCGGCTCCATATGCTGTCAAACAGGATTGATATCCTTAATATGTACCACTCAGGGGAAACCAGTCAGAACAAAGGTGACTTAAAGAGGAGCTAAATTGACTTGCTTTACATCTCAGTCTTACATGGCTAGAGACCAGTCCCCACAGGAAAATGTGCATTTTTTAACCACTTGCTGCTGCAAATTGGCCATAGTTTACATGGAGGACACTGACTTGTCTGCAAGCACTCTAATGTAAAACTTTTGTCTGAACACTGAAACTAACACGTTCGAAAAGGTGTCGCTTTTATTTTGAAGGCAAATGGTTTCTGTGTGTTTTGCGTCCCACTTTTCACAGTTTCACTACCACTTAGCGAACAGTTGCAGACTTGTAGACAAGTTGGTATCTCTTATACAAGATACAGGCGATCGCCGCTATCTGCTAGCCACCAAAATAATTGCAAGACTTTCAGTGCAGCACTTTATAACTCTTTAAAATAAATTTCACCTAGCAACTGCCAGCAATCTCCAGAAAACCAGCTTCTGCGATACTAGGCCCATATGGGAAATATATACATTTACATACATATAAATAAGATAATGCTTTGAGTCCATAAGTTCAAATATAACATTTCTGAAATCTGAGATACAAAAAAAAAAAGCCTTAGCTGTGTTTTTCTGTCATTGCTCTTTTTCGCCTTCAAGTTTAAAGTGGAAATGCCCCTTTAATATGTACCTGGAGATTAAGGATGATATCAAACAGCACACCATTTTGCTTCTAAAGTTTAAAACAAAGTCTAGCTAAATTTGGATAAAATATAGCTATCTATATTTTATTAAAAACATTTCAGCTGTGTTTATTCAAACAACCCCCTCAGAGTCATTTTGAATGCATGAGCACTCATGCATTCAAAAAGAAAAAAGAAAGCTCCACTTTTAACTTCTTCAACGTCGTGAATTTTCCCTTTTAAAATGCATCTCATCTCAGACAAGTTGGCTGATTAACACAGGAAAATATTTCAAGTCATACAGGTTCCCCAATGGCCTAGAAAAGATTGGATTGTGTGTTTTTGTTGTTTTTTTGTTTTGTTTTTTACAGCGCATTGTTTCCCTTGAAAATGCAGCCAAACAATGAACAGAAAGAATGACAAATGAGGACGAGCCCTGTGTTTTACAGGAATGATTCTTAATTACATACATCGCTGCCATTTAGAGCCTATTGTCCTGCCTGAAAGTTGGCAGACATTAGCACAATGTGTTCACTGCATCCTTCCTTTCTCTGTCTTTATTTGTTTTTCTCCCCCCATTTGAGGGTTACACAGCACAGCCATTCTAAACCCTCCATAATTTCCACAGTAATCAGTCTGTTCTTTTTCTTTTTCTTTTTTTTGCAGTAAAGCTTTAATCAAACATCTCATACCCTATACCAGCCAGAAATGTGTTATTCTGACAGAAAAACAAAAAAGCATGCAATTACTCCCAGAGGAGCCGTCCCTCCTCTCCACTACAGCTGCAGGAACGAGGGCACTATTCCAAACGCATCCTCCTCCTTTTTCCTTTCACTTCTTCTCTGTGCTGGAACCCCTCCTCCTCCAAACCATAATGACAGAGGATGTAAAGACGTGTTTTGTAATGTACACAAAGTAGAAGAACAGTAAGACGGCGCTCTCGTCCTCAAGAGAAACGTCCCTGTGTGATTAATAATGAGGGTTTATCCTGTAATTGCATTTGTCATTTGTAAATTTTATTTTGCAAACCTATTTGTCATCTTTATTGTTCTCCCATCCAAGAAAACATCCGTCATCTCGAAATGGTAAAGTACTACCTACTGAAAGGATAACAGCCCTAAAAAGAAAAGCCGTTTTTGATGACTGAAGAGCAAAGGACAAATGTATGCCGAGTGAGGCATGAGTGCAAGAAAGGAGAGAAACGTCTGCCTGATTTGTTTTTTGTTTTGGAGCTTTTGTTAAGTGCTTAAGCAAATCTTTACTATTAAAATGCATGATAAACAGATTATCATCATCACCCAGATAAGAAAGTCAGCATCTGGGAAATTAGCACTTTTTTGTTTTTATTGCTCAAAGGAAAAGAGGAAGATCGCAGAGATTTGTAGATGCAGCGTAGGAGGATGAAGAGAGTGTTGGTGTGACAGAGGGGGATGCTCGGGGGGGCAGATGACCCGCTGTGGCGACCCCTAAAGGAAGCAGCGAAAAGAAAAAGAAGAAGCAGAAAAAAACATAAATAACATCAATGTTGCGTGTTGTGTACTGTTTTTAAGGTGCCTGCCTGGTAGGTTGCTCAAAGCATCTTGAAGAACTTCCCACTGTCCTGTGGCAAGGCTGTCTCAGCTGCTTCTGCATCATGTAAAGTTTATTCTAGGATGAGAATTTTGAAATTGTGTCTCCACACCATCTGTTGCTATAACCCCTTCTTCTTGCGGCTGATAAGGTTCTTTATGTTTTTGCATTGCTGCAAATTTAGGGTTCTTTTTATTTGTGCTGAAGAATAAATTTGGGGCCAGCCACACGTCTCCAATACTGCAATGATTTCTTCTTGCAGCTGTTTCTAAGATTTATAGTGTACATATAATTTATTAATGCAATTTGCACTACTTGCACAGTCTCACTTTTTACTCTTCTTTAACTTGACCTCATTTTTATTTTATATTTATATCTATCTTTTTGGCCAGCTGTCATAGTATTACAGTGAATTACAGTGAATTATTAAAACTCACTCATTCATTTAAAAAGCAATAGTAACTTGCTTAATGCATTGACTGTGACTACATGGGCTGGCTCCCAGAGACATCATAAGAGGTTGTTCATTTTTATTAGCTCTCCGATCCAGAGGCTGAGGCCCCTTTACTGTCCATGTGTACACAAGTAGAGACCAGTTTAGTTTAGTTTTATTTTGTTTACCTGGTTGTCGTGTATTACCCACCTTTATTTAAGAGTCCTAAATATTATTTAATAATGAACCACCACTTGGTAATCTTGTGATTAGAGAAAAACACTTAGCATAAATTGAAATACGTTAACATTGCAATGGGCGTTCCACAAAGCAAAAAAGATGTAAACAACTATAAAATTCACTTAGAAAAATGTATAACTATTGAACCTGTTTTGGCATAAACACACATGTATGCCTACAGTATAAAGTGTGTCCGCTAGTTTTTTTGTCATGATTGTATCACTTTGTCACCTGTAAAATCCTACTGACTGTGAACGCAACCCTAGCTTGCTCTCTTAGCGGTATATTTGGATTGGACGGAGTATTAGCTGAAGAAAATGGGTGACGACTTGGGTGACGACTTGGGTGACGAGTGGTGGCAACACGAGTACAAAGCAGGTATTTGTCTTAACCCTGTACATTTGACTTATCTTGTTGTATTGGAGGTCCTGGTGTATTCTAAGGAAACACAACGCTAGCTTGGAGCTGTTTCAAGAAAATCGTCGGCTATAGTAAGCTAACGCTAGCTAGCAACGATCACAGCAATCCGAGTTGCTGTTAACCTCTGGGTACATTCTTGCAACATTAACCTAAAGTACACTTAGCGGCAAGTGTAAAGACAAAGCAGTGCTAAGTGTGACTTACGTCTGGTTAGTTATTATCAGCCTTGGTCGCAGTAGTTATTATGAGCAGGAGGTGTGTTAACACGTGTTTTTTTCTTTTTCCCCACCTCTTTGTTTTTATGTGCGGGTCAACGCAGAAAACGAGATTATAGGACCGGTAAAATTGCTCTAAGGTCCCCTGTCGTGCCCCTCGCTTTCTTTAAACTTCAAAGTTAACTGTCTTACATGCATTGGTTTAGGCATTCAGTGTGATGTACCCACGTTTCTCGCCACATATCAACACAGGAAGTACTTCTGGAACAGCTTCATGCACTCTGCATACCAAAAGAGGGCAGTCGTGCTGTTTTATGAGGAATGACCTGATTGTGCAGTGATCATGATGCTGTATTTTAGTCATTAGCAATTATATATATATATATATATATATATATATATATATATATATAGAATATATATAAAATATAAATATT
>VOQK01028145.1:32119-48469 GCA_015052645.1 Benitochromis conjunctus
GTAATGAACATGTCAGAACTAGTTTGCTCTTTGGTTAAGTTCTAGCATTGATAATAAGTGGCTACATTTTTGTAAGTCACTTTAGGCACATAAATCCTGTTTGTGGATGGTGCAAATATTGGAAAATAATAGCAATTGAAAAGCAACATAATTGCAAGATTTGTTTTCACAAGATGAACAAAATGACCTTGCACATTAAAATGCTTGACAAGTTTCAAAATGTTCATCATCTTGTTGATCATACAGTAGCACTTGTTAGGAGGTGGTATACTTTGGGCATCTTTTGAAAAGTCAGTTCTTGAAGCAGAAACAAATGTGCAAGCAAAATGGTCTGAATTACTTTGACAAGGGACAAAATGATTGAAAACATGGTCAGGGCATCTCCACAAGTCAGGGATTCAAAATATGTGTAGGAAGAGAAAGCTGGCTGTGATATAAAGGTCACACAGAGCATCATAGTTTGTACCCTTGTTGGCTGTCACCAACCACCTCAGTTGCTTTAAGTGGACATGCAGGTGTCAGAACTGAACAGTATAATGATCTATGTGATGTTTTGCTGAGGACCTTGGGTCATACAATTCATGTTACTCTGACATACATCACCCACATGAAAATTGTAGACCACGAGCTAGTCTTCATGGTGACAGTATATACTGTTTGTTGTGACATAACAAACAATTCAAGAAGCTGACTAAGCCGCCACATCCCTCAGATTTCAGTTCGATTACACCATCTTGAGGCTCTATCCTAGTACTTAGAAGGATCTTCTGCTAAAGTCCTGGCAGCTGCCTCATATTAGGGCTCAGTAGTTATTACATTCACCTTAGACATGAAACCAGGAAGAGACACAAACCCAGTCTCGGGTGACCACAAGCTAGTATACTTCCAGTCCCCCTCCTAGCCTCAAAATCTGTGTCAAATCAGCATGCGCAAACATTTACTGCGGTGACCACGTGTTCCTGAACGCACCTTCATCACTAGTTCAAGATTTTTAGTGTGGAACTTTGTGCACATATATAATTATACCTCATAACAAATAATGAGTACATGTGAGTTTAAATCCTGTTTTATCCCAGTGCCAGATTCAGATTGTTGTTAGCTGTACCAAAAGGAAGCATAACACTTACTTGTTGTAGGACAGGTAGAGCGTTCCCTTTTCATATATAGGCCTGGATTTTGCTGTAATTATGGTCCATTTACATCTAGCATCTTGTCATGAAGGCTTCCTTGCCTCTGTAATTAACTGTGCCTTTAATGGTCTTTCCCCTCATCTTCCAGCATTGTCCTTACAACTGTCCAGAGCAAGTGTGAGAACAGGATGAGAGCCAAGAAGAGTAGCAGTGGGGAATGATTGGCTTGGTCCAATAATAGTGGGAGTGGTCTTTCAGAAGGAGGAGTGCATTGCTGGACAGATGAATGCACAAAACAAGGATGGATGAAGGTCTTGTGAAAGGATAACATGTAAATGGGTGTGGTGTTTGAACGACTGAGAGAAAGGGAGAGCGAGATGGATCAATGATGGCGTATAGAGTTTCCTTTTTAAAATTGAAAATATTTAGTTGTATTTAAAACACAGACAAGACAATCACAGACACACTAGTGAGGAAGGAGTTAATGGTAACCACTGCAAAATTGATTGTGAAATGGGAAATCAGAGAACAAGGCAGAAAATTTGGTCGACTGTTCGTGTGCGGTGTGCCTTTTGTCATTTCTCGTGGCCTGGAGCAGAAACCCGCTGTGGCAGATCAGAGACATGCTGTAGTGTCTCAGCCATATTATATGAGCATGTCCACACGCCCCTTCTTTCATTTCAGCTTCAAAGAGCATTATAGCTCCGAATTGGTAAAAGTTGTTATGCTTAAAAATCTGTAACCTTGGCAACAAATTCAGTGTGTTTTCTGTAAATGCTTCATTATAAAAGCCTCCCAGCAGCGGTGACGAGAATGAACAATAAAGAGCAACATAAATTGTATATCAAGTAAAGAAGTGTACATCAGACAGCAAGTTCTGTTATTTCCTTTGAATCCTTTGTACATGTGAAGCACTTTGAGTCCAGTAATATTACTAACTTTGAAAGTACTCTGTTGGAACGTGACATGATGCAAGTACATATACTGGGTAGTGCTGGTTTCACAAACTGTTCAATGAAAAATCACTTTGATTTGTATGTAAGCTGACCTCAGAGTTGTCGTTTTCACGTTAATGGTAAAAGCAGTTGTGATGGTAATGATCAGGATTCGGCAGAGAGGATGTGCTTATTTATTATCCACACAGTCCCAGCAATCTGAAGTTTTGAAAGACCCCAATGAAACATTGCCATATAAAAGCTTTAGCTCAAAAAGACCTTCGATATTACAGATCCACAGGAAGAAGTGCAACGACACCAGTGTTATAAGACGGCACGTTTAGGATAGACACCGCGGGGAAATGCTCTGATTTACTGCTGATTTCACTCCGACAGCTGTTTTAAAGGCTTTTCACCAAGAAACCAGAAATGCCAAAAGATCTAAGCGTGACCCTGTAGCATGAGATGTGAGGAATGCACAGAGAAGTGGTAGTAACAGGGAGGCTAAATATAACCAGATGCGTTGTTTGAGATCTGCTGCATTGTTGTTACCTCAGGTAGCATTTAGTTCTGTAGTTCTGACTGAAACGTGCGCTCACACACACACCTGATGAATAACCCAAAGTCTTGAACACACTTTGCAGTTCACTGGCCTAGGGATCAAACTAAACAAGCATGGTGTTGCCCCTTCTTACCAATTTTCTTCTTTTTGTGGTGCTCACAGTTGCAAGTTAACCCATAAAACCCAAATTTGTAAAGAGCAAATTGCAAATCCTGCGCGCTGCATGTGCTCATTGTACTCTGCTGACAGCGTCTCTCCTGTTCCTCACCTGAACTAAATATAGTTTGAGGTGTGGACCCATTTGCTCTTTTGCCAGTTTAATGAGGAAATTCTCCCTCTGTTTCCCAGATGCATCTGAGGTGGAGGAGGAGGAGACGGAACAAAAGAAAAAGCCAGCAGACAAAACAAAGACAAAAGCAGAGAAGAGAAAGAGGGTAACAGAGACGCCTGTTAAAGCCAAGAAGAAGAAAAATAATGAGCAGGTTGTTATGTCCTTTCTCTATAAAGCATGCCTATTAGATGTTTTTACAGTATAAAGTGTGTAAGATGTAAATGTATCATATTAATAGGGCAAAAGACTGCCTCTCCATGTCATAGTGTAATCAACCAGTTCTCAGGCACAAGTTTATTATTTTTTTAAGTCATTACAAAGAAGAAGAAAAAGAGTCGGTTGAGGGCTCATAGAGAGATCAATAGAATACCTTCAAAATAAATGTCCGCCACATATTTATACATACACCCTCATTCTTTGGGACAGTGAATAAACCAGAGTGTTAAAAACAATTATCATATTAACTGATGGTGGAAATGGAAATCCACTGATTTCGTCCTAGCATTTGGACATTTTGATGTAATTTTAATTCAATATAATCTAATTTGACACATTTAAATTTGATTATAAAATGTGCTCTTTAATAATCTGAGGATTATTAGGTTTTAATTTAGTTTGTGTTTAGAATTTAAAATGTTCATTAACATAAATTGCCTGAACTGTGTGTTCTGCATGTACTGTTGTCACAGAACGAGCGGACGATCCCTCCAAGGAAGGAGACTGAGGATGAAAAGTCGGCTAAACCCCCCAAAAAAAGAAAGGTGGGTGTGGCGACACCTGGTGTTGGAAATACCAACAGCACCAGTGTGCACTGGCTAAAGTGTTGCTGTCATTTGGCTGCTTCTGGGGTTCTTAGTTGTGTGTTTGTTTTAGAAAAAGAAAACGATAACAGATGTCTTGGCCACCTCTGAGCCAAAACCAGGCTGTCCTGCTGACCTGCAGGATCTGGTTACGCAGTACTTTAAAGACAAGCGGTCTGTAATCGAGCAGGAGGAGCTCAAAGTGCAGAGTGAGTAGAGCCAAATCACCCTAAGCTTGCACATTCAGTCGATATCTGCTGAAATCCTGACTCACCCAGATCACCGTGTGTCCTCTCCCATCCTCCAGACTCCTTTTTCCTGTCTACTAATGACCTGACACACACCCTCTCTTCTTATCTGAAACAGAGTGAGTGCCGTTTCAAACTTTGACCAAGTCTTCCATTAGATTCCACTTATAAACACACATCACTTTAATTACTCTCCTTTCTTTTCTTTTTTTTTTTCCCCTCTTAGTCGCTCCCAAGTGGGCAAAGATTCAAAAGCAGCACACAGAAAAAAGTTCTGTGGTTCTGCTTGTCGTCTGCAGCTCTGCTCTCCGAGCCATCGAGCTCATCAAGTAAGTGACAGACCACTGATGTTTGTCATGTTTCTCCAATTACCACTTAAAGTGAAGGGAGTGATGTTTGTTTGTGTCATTCACAGGCAGCTGACTAGTTTCAAGGGCGAAGCAAAAGTAGTGAAGCTTTTTGCAAAACATATCAAGGTAGTAGAGATGACCGTTAATCTCAGGCGGTGTGCGCAGGTTGTGGATCGTGAATGATTTTCTAGAACGATTGTCTGTGTCGTTTTGTTGCATAGATAGAAGAGCAGGTGAAGCTGCTGCAGAAAGGCGTCTCCCACATAGGAGTGGGGACACCAGGGAGGATCGGCGCTCTCATTGAGAGAGGTGTGTGTGTATGCGTGTGTTTGTGATTGGCCTCTTTCGTTTAACTTCAAAGCTTTTGAAGTCTTCTCACTCTGATTTTGTTGCCCAGAGGGTTTGAGCTTGCAGGCATTGAGATACCTGGTTCTGGACTGGAACTGGAGGGACCAGAAGCTCAGAAGGATGGTGGACATTCCTGAGGTGAGCTACTGCCCCCTGCTGGGCTAGGAAAATAATTAAGAAAATGTGTTTTTGTTCTTTGACTTGGAGCTTCTTTTTTTTTTGTTTATAATAATTTAATTATCATCGTTTCTCTGTACTCACCTTAACGCTGCGCTTAAGGTTAGAAACTTAATCCTTCAGGTAATTAACAAAGAAAAGGAAATCAAAAGTAAAAAATAAAATAAAATAAAATAAAAAAAAAATGATGGGGTTTTTTGTAATTTGATTCAAAAATTAAATTTTTTATGTCTCAGTAAAATTATTCAAATTTGAAAACAAGTCTTGTAATAATTTGATAAACTGGATTCCTGATTTTTATGAGCTGGAAGCCATAATCATCAACATTAAAACAGAAAAACCTTTAAATATTTCACCCCCAGTGTAACAACTATAGGATATGTGAAAGTTAACTTTTAAAATTACAATATGAAAAAACAAAGAGTTTAATTATTTGTGATGCGCTTTTATTTTAGATTTGGCTTGTTGGTCTGCAAGAAACGAGGAAAAATGAGTGGAAAAGTCTTAATTGAACATATGTTTTATGAACTTGGGATGTTTCTCACTATTGTGACTTTTTCCCAGCAGTTAAACCTTCAAAAACTCAACATATTTGTTTAGTCATACATTCTGCATGCTTTCAAATTAAACCTGACTGGTTTGACTTTATTTTGTTATCCTAGAAATCCCGTCTCCTGCAAAAACAGCGTTAATATGTGAATCATATCAAATACTTCTATTATTTTAAATATCCTAAATGTTGAATTAATATGTTGACCTTCCATTATTTTGTGTGTGCAGCGCACTCTGGGTGTATGCTATAAATGGCACAGAGTGTTGGTAAAGGAGCAAGAAAATGGCTGTGGACAACTTCCAGAAGAGCTGTGTTCTCTGCTCCTCTGACCTGATGCATTTGATACTTTTGATTAACTAAAAGGAGTCGCAGATGCTCCTGGTTATAAGTGATGTTTATGCAAAGTTTCATTCAGATTGACCCACCTGTTAAAGAGGGGAGGGGGTACATGTTGATATATAGATATGCGTACGCTACAATTATTATAGTAAGAAAAGACATTACATTGAAATTCAGTTCATTTTAGTTTCATTTACATAGCAGCAAATCATAACAACAGTTGCCTCAAGGTGCTTTATGTTGTAAGCCCCTACAATAATACAGAGAAAATAGAGAAAACGCCAGTAATCAAATGACCCCCTGTGAGCAAGCAGTTTGGCGACAGTGGAAGGAAAAAACTCCTTTTAACAGGAAGAAACCTCCAGCAGAACCAGGCTCAGGGAGCGGCGGCCATCCGCTGAGACCAGCTGGGGTGATGGAAGGAAAACAGGACTTCTGCACAACACAACTGATTGCCCCAACCTCATTAAGAAGGGAAGAAATTCCACGTATGAACCCTGACAAGGCACACCTGTGAAGTGAAAACCATTTCAGCCGACTACATCATTGAGAGAAGGCCAAGGTTTGCAGCACTGTCAACAAGCAAAGGGTGGCTACTTTCAGCAATCTAAAATATAAGACATATTTATATATCAATTTTTTTCTTTGCTTCATAATTCCATATATCTTGCTTCATATATTTGATGTCTTCAGTTTGTACCTACAATGTAGAGAGTAGTAAAAATAAAGAAAAAACATTAAATGAGAAAGTTTGGACAAACTTTTGACTGGTTGTGTATATATGGCAGCATAGTGATGGTGGGTTTAAATCCACTGTCCAGCTCTGGTCTTTCTGTGTGGAGTTTGCATGTTCTCCTCGTGCCTGCGTGGGTTCTCTCCGGGTGCTCTGGTGTACTCTTACAGTCCAAACACATGCATGTCGGGTTCACTGGTGGCTCTAAATTGACTGCCAGTGTGAATGTTTGTCTGCCCCTTTGTGTTAGCTCTGTGATAGACTGGTGACCTCTCCAGGATCTCGACAGCTGTGTTGGTCTCTAGCGCCTCATGATCACTTTGACTAGAGAACTGAAACAGACACAAACAGTACCTTGTCCTCCCCAGATAATGTCCTCATATAAGTGGTCGTTTTAAAGACGTAAGCCTCTGAATCTCATGCAGAAACACTTCCCACCTCATGCTTAAAGGCAAAATCAAAGTGTTTGCTGGTTGTGGAAAAACCTGCCAGAGGAAATATGGTTCATCTCATTAGCATCTTCTTTTATATCCCTCAAGTCTCATGTATACTATATACTATGAATTCAAAAGTAGGATTACGATGTTTATGCAAAGTTTAGTTAAGGATGACCCTCCCTTGTTGTGCCAAGAAATGATTTTTAATATTTCTACACTTAAAAAAAAAAAAAAAATCTAACATTGTTACTTATATTGATAAATAGCCTGTAGTGAGCATGATTTATGAAGGGATTAAATATAAAATGAAGAAATTACCTCATTAAGTAATTATGACTTAATCTAGCCATGTTTTAGTCCCTCAAAGTAGAGAATAGAATAGAATAGTGACGTTATCTTTCTTAAAATTTCTGCTGCTCTCTTGGCCAGATCTCGCTTGAAAAATCTTTTTTTTATTGTTAATGAGACTTTTTATGACTTTATTTCATTCACGACACATTTTTGTTTGACAAATTTTTGACAGATTATGGATCAACAAGTCAATTATAACATTATAAAATTATAAAATTCTCGCAGCAATTTTTTGGCAAATACCATTTTGGCACAACACTGTTGAGGAGAAAAAAGGGCACATACAAACACTTATACTATGATCATTATAGTAAGATTATTATTAATCATTATGTCACGGTTTGCAAAGGAAAATCGTGCGGAGAGAATGAGTGGACCCAAACGCAGACAATGGAGATGATGTTTAACTGAAAACAAGCCTTTATTTGTGGCTGAATGGAACACTACAAAACAACTAACAAAAACCTAAACTGGGGACAGCTAAACATGAAACTGGAACCATAGCTGGAGAGACACTGTGGAAGATGATCAGAATGATGAGACACCGGGGATGATACACAGCTACTCTGATGAAGAACAGAGGTAAACACACACAAGGTAACAAGGGGAATGCACAACAGGAGGGAGACAGCTGAACCTAATTAGACGTGAGGCGACAGGGAGGAAGCAAAACACAATACACTGACATAGGACACGGACTTTCAAAGTAAAACAGGAAACACACAAACACAGAAGCAAGGATGAAGACCGAGAACACAGACTTGAAATGTGGGGCAGGAACGCACGGAGTAAGCATAACATGGAACACAACAAAACCTAAAGACTAGAAATCATGAAATACTAAAGAACTAGGGAACTAGAAATACTGAAAACCGTAACCAAGAGACTAGCAGTAAATTATGATGAAATCAAAGATCAATAATAGTACAAACTCAAAACACTGGGTCACAGACCCAGGACCGTGACACAAAATCTTTTATTATTATTATATAATTTTAAAGTTGTTTTTAAAGTGTGCTAGGTGCCATAGCCTTTGGCACTATTATTTGCTAATGTAAGTTTACTAAGCAAGCTGTGTCTAATCCTAACCTTAACCAAGAAACTGCAGAATAAATACAAGTAAAGATGACCTGAACAAGACTTAACTTGGATGTGGTGTGTTGTTATTCCTGCACCCCACCTTCCCCCTAATGTGGCCTTTTTTGGTCTTTTAAAGTGGAAACACACATATACGGGCTGGCATGGTGGTTAGCACTGTTGCCTCACAGTAAGAAGGTCCTGAGTTCAATTCCACCATCAGGCATGTTCTCCCTGTGTTTGGGTGGGTTCTCCACGGGTACTCCGGCTTCCTCCCACAGTCCAAAGACATGCACTTAGTGGGGATAGGTTAATTAGAAACTCTAAATTGCCCATGGGCGTCAATGGTTGTTTGTGTCTATGTGTTAGCGACAGACTGGCGACCTGTCCAGGGTGTACCCTGCCTCTCGCCCCAAGACAGCTGGGATAGGCTCCAGTGCCCCCTGCAACCCTGAAAAGGATAAGCAGAAGCGAATGGATGGACGGACACACGTATACGGCAGTTATTCAGGAACGCTTACATAGCAATGTTTTTTTTTTAAACCCATACATTGCTCGTTTCCTGCAGTAGGAACAAGCTGGCCAATGCTTCCTGCCACAAAAGTTGAACTATTCCTTTAATTCAACACTGCCGAGCAAACGAGAGAAGGAAACAGCTAGAAAATGAATCAAAAGTTAAGCCAGTGGGTCTTGGATGCAATTTTAGCTAAAATGCTGGGGTTAAGTATCTAATGGCATTTGTGGTTGACACGAGGGACACCGAGTGCCCAAACCAAACATGTTTTATCAGTGTATAGTGATATACTGTCAGAGCTGACGGCTGCTGATCAGACCCAGGTCAGTGGCTCAGCATGGTTCCCTCTCTCTTATCCTAATTACTGCTTTATCTCTGTTTTCTTAGTAGAGGAATCCTCCGACACGGCACCAGGAAGTTTGATTCTCCAGGCTTTTTTTTTTTTAGATTAAAAGTGCTTCAGAAGTAGATCAACAGTGATCACACAATCTCAGCCAAAAACTATACGCTGGGATTTAAAACGGGTTTAAAATCAATTTGTTGTTCTCCACTTACTGAGGCATCACATTTAATCTGGTTGATCATCTTTAATCTCGTTAAGCTGCACATCCCGTTTCTCAGGGACTCTCTGTTGGGAAGTACAACATGTGCAGGCTAAATAGTCACAGGTCATATTTTAACACATGTTGACTCATTTTGCGCTGCAGCCAAGTGTGTAGATCCTGCTGAAGGGGAGGAGGGAGTTTGGGGCCCGGTATAATTATGATGATGAAGCACAAATCTCCTCTCAGTCGCCTCACCATTTGCCGTGTTGCCCGTGTAGTTTGGTTGCAAGCTGTCAACTGAGCTGCAGCTGAACGAAACGCAAAGGAGAGACCGCGCAGCCGCAGCGATGCTGATGATGATGGACAAATACCTCCTCACCATTTGTCATGTTTTCATGCGTTTGACCATTTCAATTACATGCTGTCAGCTGGGAGGGACGGAAAGCTAGAGAGAGCATGAGAGACAGAGCACATGCTGGAGAGAGTGCGAGTGACACATGTTGCACAGAGTGAGTGAGGGAGGACACATGGCGGCCGAGCACACAGATAGAGCACAGGGAAGAGAGGAGGGGGAAGGCAGACGTGCATGTGAGAGAAAGCTGGCAGCAGAGACGGGAGGGGGTTTATAGAGTGGTTAGGGGACAAGCACAGGGATATCAACTATCTCTGACCCCACACCCACCCCTGCCTCATCTGCCCACCCTGTAGGCCTCTGCCCTGGTACGTCAAATGAGTCCTATTTATAACCTGTGGATGGATGAGAGAATCAGGTGCACTCTCCTCTGGAAGCTGTCCACGTCTGAAGGGTGTATGTATGTGTAAATGTTGACGCGCCTGCGAGTGTGTGTGTGGAGGGATGGGATGCTGGCATATGTCCATTTGCTCCAATATATGTGCACAGGAATGTGTCCTAAGTCTCACTGATCTTCAGTGCTAATGTGCTATAAATGTTTTTTGTTTTGTTTGCCATGTTTTCTCCATATTAAAAGTTAATTAAAGGCAAAAAAGTAAGTCGTTAATTTTCCCTCAGCTGCACTATGGGTTATAATTTAACATAAATACTGATGATTCTTTAAGGCTATCCAAAGGTTTACAGAGGTGTCACACACCATCAAAAGTCAGCATGGTTTGGAAGTAGCTGCAAACTTAATTCAACTTAAATTTAGCCAATAGGCATCCATTAAATAGATTTAAACTATCACATTGATCATCTATTTACACTGGACAAATGGGAGTAAAGCAACCACTTGAACCTATCTCAGCTGACACTTGGTGGGAGGCAGGATACATGCTGAACAGGCTGCTGCTCCGTCACAGGGAGGAAACGACCTCTTGTTCAATATTGTTTGTATATAACAGCATAATTAAACAATAAAGGGATAAGGAGTGCTCTTTGGCTGTAGTAAATGCAGGATTAAAGAGACTGCTAATTTTTTTTAACTCTCTCTCACAGCTTACAAGCTTGTAAAGTCTGATCTCACCGCTCTGTGGAGGTTTCTATCAAAAAATCACGATACATAAAAATTTGATGGCTTCAAATAATTCAGTTCTTATTCTTGCTGATGTTCAAGAAGAAAACAAATTGCATTAAAACGCAGGATATTACCCAAAGAGGAATGACATAGTATTGATAATTAGCTCACTGGGATGAGCAGGTGCTCCATACTATGTAAGATACTTGGGCTTGAATCCACACTGGACTGTTTGCTGTGGGTGTTCAATGATTTTGCTCCACGTTGACATGACAGCATCACATAGCTGCTGCAGATTTGGCAGCTGCACATCCATGATGTGAATCTCCTGCTCCGCCACATCCCAAAGGTGCTCTATCAAACTGAGATCTGGTGGCTGTGGAGGCCATTGTCATGTTCAAGAAACCAGTTTGAGAAGCAGCCTTCAAAGATGGGTATAGTGTGGTCAAAGAATGGCTATGGTCAGCAAGGCAGGCTGTGGTGTTTAAACGATGCTCAGTCTGCACTAAGAGGCCCAAAGTGTGCTAAGAAAATATCCCCCAAGATGGATCCAAGCCTTCATGATGTTTACACCAACCATCTGAATGTTGCTTCAGAAATCAAGACTCACCAGACCAGGAAGCATTTTTCCAAACTTCTATTGTCTTTTGGAGAGCCTGTATGAACTCTGTTTCCTGTTCTTAGCTGACAGGAGTGGCACCTGGAGAGGTCTTCTGCTGATTCATGTTGTATATGTTGCATATTCAGAGATGCTCTTCTGTATACCTCTAACAAGTGGTTAGTTGAGTTATTGTTGCCTTCCATTCTGGCCATTCTCATCTGACCTCTGACACCAACAAGACATTTTCAATAAGAGAAAATTTCTCCCAGAGAAAATCTTTTTATTTAAGGTTATGTTATGTTATGTTATGTTATGTTATGTTATGTTATGTTATGTTATGTAGATCAGCAGTTTCTGAAATACTCAGACCAGCCTGTCTGGCACCAACAACAATGCCTTCAGAGTCTCTTAAATCACCCTTCTTCCTCATTCCTATGCTCAGTTTGAACTTCAACATGTTGTCTTAACCATGTCTAAATACCTAAATATACCGAGTTGCTGCCACATGACTATATATTTGTGTTCTGCGTGTTCATATTTATATATGTTTACATTTGTTCAGCTGAACAGGTGCACCGAAGTAAGGGGGCACATTCAGGTGGATTAGAAATACCATACAACAAACAATTTTCCTTCGGTTTAAATTTTTTTAGTTTCTACAAGTTGTTCTTTTTAGTGACGTGCAGCATACATGGGTCATCAACTAAAAGTCTGAGAAGTATAGTTTGGCCAGTCGTTAAATTAAACATGACTGCCGATCGTTTGCAGGAGCAGATGTCGATTCAAACAAATCCCAAACGCGATATCATCATTTCATCCCGCTTCTCCTCCCTCTGGTTGTTATAATTGCCAGCGGTGTGCCATGAAGCGAGCGCCGCCGAGCCGTAAAGCTAAACCTGTGCCAACACTGGACAGCTAATAGGCTCATCCATCATGGAGGGAATGAGACAGGCTCTCCCCCCGCGCTCGCTCCCTCTCTCTACCCTCTCCTCTGTGTCAGCCAACTCTTGAGCCCAGACATACTCACACACTTAGAGGCAAAATTACTCCAAGGTTCTCCACCAGGGTATCCTTTCTTTATTATTCTTTAGTGAACAAGGGAGCCCTTCATAGTCAGCGCAATTTATCCCCTGTCTCATTTTGAAATAAAAAAGTTTAAAACGAGGAAAACGGAGTGAGAAGGTCGTTGTGGTTTCAAACCTCCAAGCCGCAGGCCTTCCTGAGCGTCCTGAATGTGGAACCGAGGCCAGAGGGTCATGAGGAGGGTCGTTCAGTCCTGGCTCTGTTTGACACCGCCACAAAGCAAACCCATCAGTAGAAATGTTTCTCAACTCTCACATTTCTACAATCTACATTTTCTTAATAATTTGCTTGTTTGTACTTTCAGTATTTTAAAATGTCATAACTTTAAGAGTGGGTGATTGATAATCAGACAGGTCTGAGACGGCAAAGCCATGATGGTCCATTTGGTAAAATAAATCCGTTGAGCATCAGTTTTGGCTTTCAGATAATAATTCTGATTGCTAATGATCTACAACGGGACAAGCAAAAAAAATAAATAAAATAAATCAGACAGGGCTGCAAATATTTAGCGTCTTCTGAAGACGCCTTCCAGGCGCTACCTTGTCCTTTGAAGCCTACACCTAAACTTTTAAATGATATACTATTAGGTATTTTCAGATAAACATGGAATGTTATATGATGACTTAAGGCTGCGTTAGCAACAAGACAAAGAATACACTTACTGATATGAGGATCACGTTACATTTTTGTGTGTTTGTGTGTGATCATTTGTGTTTTAACAAATTGCTTCATTTTTTTTCCTTTCTGTCAATTAAATTCCCATAAAAACTGGTATTTCATGGCAAAATTCCATCACAGGAAAACTGTAATGGCCTCTCCACATTTAAACTCTTCATCTGAAAACACCTGATTTCAAAGATCAGGAGACTGTGCGGCTCACATGTAGTGTAGCTGACATTCGGTGGTTAATGGATGATGGTTATATAATAAATCCCAACAGTTCTACCACATTAGTTAATGCTGGTTCTCAAATTTCAGTACAGTGTTGTGGTGGTAAACAACCCCCCCTCACAGAGGTCTGAAGTTTTCTGTTGACACAAAACAAACATTTATCCTCTTCTGAAAAACTTTATTTATATTTACTTGGGAACATGGGAAGAACTTAAACTTACATTTGTGTGGTGATTGGTTCACCGTAGCCACATATTGCTCATGCAGACAAGTCACATGCAGGCATAAAGCACACACAGACACACACACACACCTTCTGATGGTAAAAGATGTCTTTGATATGGTCCCAAGTGCTATACCCTGAAGTCTGAAGGTTTTCCCAAAAGGAGAGAAGTCATAAAAAGTCCAGGTTCCCAAATTACTGTCACTCAAAGAGTTTCTTTCTCTTTCTCTCTCTCTCTCTCCCCCGTCTCCATTCACCTCTCCTCTCGCCAGTCCCGCAGTCTCCAACCTTTTCCTGCTCCCACCACTACCAATGGGGGCTTTCTCTTGTTTCCTGGTGCTGGAGCTGCTGGATAAACACACAAGCTGCCCCTCGTATAAAGGCTCAATTCTTCTCCATCATGTTTTAAATATGGATACAAAGAGAAACTTGTATGATAATTTTTGGCACATGGTGGTGGGGGTCAGCGGGTGGGGTGTGTGTGCATAGAGGGTGTGGGGGGGCGGGCTAGACAAAGTTGTGCCTTGTTCTGATACTTGTCTAAGATTTCGGGGTTTTTGTTTTATACAAGACCAGACCAATGCCATCTGATGGAGTGAACGGCAGTTTGTGTTTTAACGTGCCCGAAAATGCGAGGTTGAACAAACGTTTGGCTCCCTTCAGTCTTAGGCTGATGTGATAAGTGTTGGCAGGGTGTGCTGCAGCATAAGGCGGCACTGTTATGGAATTTGGGCGGCATGTGGAAACACTGAGGAGCCAGAGATTAAACAAAGACTTAATTGCAAATCTCAATCTAAGAAGATCGGCGCTCCTCTTCGACGGTGAGCTGTCGAGATGCTGGCAGCTATCTTTGATCTTTGATTTCGTGATGCAGGAGTGGAAATGGAAAGAGAATCTGGCTCCTGGGTTGGAACATGCCAGAAATGACACAGATACCTAGGATGATACCGATGGCCCGCTGATAGCCTGCGGATCACCTTACTGCCCCTGTGCCAGCAGCACTGCAGCTGGGCAAGTACAGGCCTCTGAGGAGAGTGACGTTACCCTTCGAGGATGCTTTAAACACATTATTGCATTAATACAGCGAAGGAGATGAAAGCGGTCGTATTTTCAAATAAGCACATTTTTACAAACTAATGGTTTCTTAGTTGATAAATAGCAATGAAAGCTTGAAACTAAGAGTGTCAGGGTGATTAACTTTGCTTTCATTTTAAACTTGTTGCTTGTTTTGGAAAGCAAGTCATTTGTACAGGGTCATTATACAGGAAATAAAGTTACATACAAATAATAAAGTGCTTTGTTTGAAGAAGTTTTAAAAAAAAATACAGCTTTTACAGCAGTGTCTACAGTTTTGTTCTGCAATGATTGCAGACAACTGGCTCCAGTCACACCTGGGAAAACAGTAGTGGTAGTGGTAAGTCCACAGCACGACCAAACTTTTGATCACTTTCTCAGTGGTTGCCTTGAAGACGGGGACCAGATCTGCAACCAATCACAATCAGATGCTGTCTTCAGTGCAACTTTGATGCAACAAGACGGTGACAAAACCTGGATAAGACGGAGTCAGTCTGCTGTCTGCTATCAGTTTGTGATTGAATGGGGTCAAGCTGGCAATTACGTGCAATCTGTTTGTGATAATGTGGCAATTGCCCCCAAAAGCCTGTTCCCACCTGTTGCAAGTCTGTTACCGTATACATACATTACATTAAGAGTCCAAACAGAACCTCAGAGATCTGAAATTCGGAAATTCCTGCACACATAGTGACCTAGTTTCTGGAGGGCAACAATTTAACTGCAAAAGGACATATGCACTCAGCAGCCTCGCTTTCATATATGAATATAAAGAGGATACAACCAGCTTAGACAAAGCCTTATTAGAAAGGGACAGGTTGCAGATGAGTTGCACTCAAACGCACAGACTGATTGCAGTGTGTTGGCAAACTGCCTGCATTTAAAAATTAGACAGATGGTGATTATTTCATCATAATCGCCGCTGGTGAAAGCTGAACCACGATTGTTTCATCTTCGATCGGGCTTCCTGTGCAGTCGCCTGGTTATCAAAAGCCGTCACAGCAACTACTTGCGATCATTTTGTGAATGCAGACAATTTAAATGCAATCCCTGTGCAACCACCAAACGTTTCCTAGTCACAAGGAGGATCCCGTCCTATTTTTACTCCAGTGACTGAGCCGTAAATAAAATCTTTGACTTGCGGTGTAGACGTGCCTGGATTAAATTCATTACTGATGAGTCACATTCATAACCTCTTCAGAGAAGCCCGTGTGTGCTTATGGCAAACTGTTTTTTTACAGTCACTGTACAGCGTAAATATCTAAATGTCTGGATTTGCTACCTTATGACGCCAGTGATGTTGTTGCTCCTGCGTGATGTAGGCTGAGGGCGCATCTGTGAACATGCAGTCACCTGAAACACGTGATTCTTAGTTGGAACTGTCAACAAAATTAATCAGGCGGACAAGGCCTGTGAGCGTCAACCTGCTGCAGATTGTTTATCTGGGGTGATACTCACAATCTACTACAGTCTGAGTATTATTATTTTTTTGGCAATGAAAGGGCCACGAGCTCTGCAAAATAATACTACTGATCAATGTGCATAACAGAGAATTTCAAAATGGCTTCACACCATAATA
>VOQK01028145.1:52865-72988 GCA_015052645.1 Benitochromis conjunctus
CCCATTGTCAAAGGGTGCAACCTCCATTCCATCACCAGAGGACCCCTCCTGGAGAGAAGGTCTGGCTCCAGGTTCAGGTAGCCCGGAACATGGGTGGCTCTTAGAGACAGAAAATGAACACTACACCATAACAGCTGAGAGCGAGACAGCTTCAACAGGGTAAGGGAGCAGTCTGCATCCCAGCTGAAATTGAGTGAGGCAGCGATGAAACATGGCCACTCTGTGCTAAAAAAAAACGTGCCTGGCTGGAAAGCAAGCATATTCCCAAACCGAGGAAAGAAATCTGCTGACTCGGGATTAGTGAGCTTCACAGATAAACCCAGTGTTTGAATGTGTGACAAAACCAGTGACAGCTGTGTCTCCGCCTGTTCTCTGGAGCACGCTACGCGAGCCCAGTCATCTAGGTAGGCTAAGATGCGGGTGCCTCTCTGAGGGGCTCTAGCGCGACCTCAGCACATTTCGCAAAGGAGCGAGGAGCGAGGCCCCCGGTGTGTCTGCAGGGGAATGCATCACTTACTTGTCCTGGTGTGGAACTTGAACGGATGTGCTTCTGCTGGAGGCACGCCCACTGCAGCAGTTGGCACCGGTCTCTTGCTGGTCGGCAGAGGAGCGGGAGGCAACTCAGCAGAGGTGTTCTCAGCAAGGTGAAGAGTGTAACATCTGAGGGATGACTGTGATGACAGGGGGTATATGTGCAGGTAGGGCTGTGCGCATGTCATCACAGGTCATCTGTCTTAAAGGCGTGAATAAAGGTTTCTTCAGCCAGGACACGCAAGGGCGTGATATTCCATACATGTATTGTACCGAGTGAATCAGCTGAAAGGGAACAATACAAGGTTGATATCATGCTGACTTGAAGTTCCACAGGAGAAGCTACCATCATTTCACCAGGTTGTAGCTCGTAGTTGGTCTCTTTTGGATGGTTTTAACTTGATTATGATTCATAATCAAAATCCCTATGGACAATATGAATGGGAGTTTTACTTGATCGTTGAGCTCTACAAGAGGGGAAGGGCAGTGGGTGATATCGGAAGTAATCTCTACGTTGTCCATCCAATCAGATGTTAAGAATTGTTCCAGCGTTTCCTGTGTTATTTTTCCTTCGGGTAGAGAAATGTGTTCTTTGTCATTGTCATCAGTCAGTTGACCCAGTATTTGGAGTTTTTGGAGACTTTCTAGATCCCAGGGTTGCGTTAATGTTGTTTCTTATAATCATTCTCTTGGTGTATTTAGTCTCGGTCTCAGTTCTAAATTCCTCCCTTAGTGTTCCCTCGTATTAAATTCATTCATGTCTTTGTCTTCCCGATTTAAATATCACTTCCTGTTTTCTGAGTTTGTAGTCCTGATGCTTTGCGTTTAGTTTTATGTCCTTTGTCTCATTGGCTCTGATTTGGTTCACCCGTGTCTTGTTCTCTGTCTCCAGCTGTCTCAACTCCCCTAACCACCCTTTTGTGTGTATATAGTTGCTGTCTTCCCCTTTGCCTTTGTCAGAGTGTGTTGTATAGCTTCAGTGCTCCTGGTTCCTAGTGCTTTTCCTTAGTCTAGGTTTCTGTTAGTAGACATTTTTCAGTTACCCTTTGCAGATTGGTATTTTACTTAATTTTGTGTTTGTTCGTTTTTGTTTAACCTGGGTGCTCCTCTTCACTAAATATGACATTCTTTTGATTGGGTGGGCAAGATGCACATCCAGGTGGCCTGAGTCTACTCCATCCATAGTTACCGCTATGCCAAGCTAAATGTGATTAACCAAACAAATGGTACCGATAAGAGTTTTGTGAAGGTTGTGATAAGCAGGTACCTGATCAGTCTGTTTTATAAGCACAGGGACTCAGGTTGTGGTTGGTGAATGTGGCTTCTTGTGAGATATGGCAGAACTTATTAGCTAATTAATGTCAGATCAGCAGTCAGTTTCCCGTGCTACAATACTGACATTTAAAGAGTTATCAGAGTGGTTCCAAATTAGTTCTATTTTCCAGCTTTCTGATCCAATTGAAACAAATAGGATCATAAATTGGGAATAAATAATTTATAGATAAATTTGTGCCAGTTAAATATCAAAACATCTCCTGCAAGCATGCAGATACATGTATATGTATATTCTGTCCTCTTCATCGTGTTTGTTTTGTACAAATGTGTCAGTGTACCTATTTGATTTTAGGAGAGCTGCCACTGTGCAGGTCATTCATCAAGCAGAGCTTAGCCTGTAAACATTCAGTAATGTACTTGACTGCCCTCCTGATCTTACAAAGCTCCAGCCAGCATAGAAAACTGTCTATTTTCTACAACCGGCTACACGATGGGCTGAAATATTGATTGCACTCACGTCTCCTCATAAATCCCGTTAACAAGAATGCTTCATCTATCACAGCTGCTGGATGGAGAACCTTGTGTGTTCAGGAAAAAAAAACATGAAAATTGCATGTGAATCTCTGACAGATCAGCTATAAATTCTAAATGCAACATATTTCATACTGCCGATGAGACACTGAGGCCATAAAAGGCTTGGTTAGTTAGTGCATATAAGGTAATGAAACTTCTCAGCTTGGCTCAGGCTTTCACTCCTGCTCGGATCAGCACCTCGTGTCTTCCCAGGTTAAGCAGGTGTGAGTTATGGTGTGCGTTCACCATCAGGAGAGTTTAGCTTCCTTAGGTGTCATTGTTCTGGCCTGCGGATTTACAGCACATGCCTCAACTGTTTTCCCTGAAGTAAGAGAGTCCTGACCCAGGGCTTTTAAGCCAATCATGTAGTGAAGTGATCCAGGTCAGGCTGGGCAATGTGTTCCAGAGGGAGGCATACTGAAGTCTAATAAAGCTGCAGCATGTCAGGGAGCAGAGAGGCCCCAGTCCATAGGGGGGACTCAATCTGTCATGGCCCATAAGCACAGCCTTAAAGCACAGCGATGGCTGTGTTGCTAACAGTAATGGAGTTACCTGAGTTTATTACTGGGCAGGCCAGAACTGCTACTGCCTGGATAAGACTGGAAAAAGTCTGTCTGATGAAGGTGACTGTATGTGGCTGACTGTGCACTGCAGGTCACATGAATGGACTGGTACTAATATTGTACTTTCCTACACCATTTGAGCACTCAAAGCACTTTCTTACTACAAGCCTCATTTACACAAGCACCTCTTTGGGTGACTAAGTTCTTGCAACCTATGTAACATTCACACACTCCGATGGATGCATCAGGGGAAACTCAGGGTTCAGTATCTTGACCAATAATACTTGAATGTGTATACTACAGAAACACCAACTTTCCTATATTTGTATTATCAACCACCCCCCAACAGGTCACAGATGGCTGCCTCTCCCTGAGCCATGTTTTGCTGGCGATTTCCTTCTTGTAAAAGGGAGTTTTTTCTTCCCACTTTCGCAATGTGCCTGCTCATAGGGGGTCGTTTAACTGTTGTGGTTTTCTCTTTATTGTTGTAGGGTCTTTACCTTAAAATATAAAGCGCTCCACCCTCTGAGCCATAGCCACACCAAGCCAAATGGAGCTACAACATATAACAATATATTACATTTTTATGTGATTTTAGCAATTGTTTTTTTGTTTGTTTGTATATCTAATGTTGTTATTTATTCTGGTTTTGAAATGTTTTAAACAAGTTGGAGTTAGCCGACCCATTTAAAAAGTTTCAAAAACTTTTTAAATGGGCATCGGGGTTTAGTCCAAATGCCCTCCAGTCCAAGGACAGTTTGCAGTTTACTTTGTAATGAAAGCCACAGCGAGTAATGATAGAATTTGTAGTTTGTCAGGGCAGTCAAGGGTACAAAAAGTATGAACACAATCAGTTACAGACATCAGGTAGCTTGCACAAGAGTTTTAGTGTTTGAAAAGTACAGAGAGACTTCAGTTCTGCACAGGAAACGAAGTCCTCAAACGTAATTCTTCATTTTTTTAATTGTATAAACACCGAGTGACCTTCTGCTGTCCTGAAGAATTCAAACAAGTTTCAGAGACTTAGTGAGATGTTAGTGCATTTAAAGCTTTAATCACAGTTACAGGTAGCGGTGGGGAATAACACATATTTGGTCTTTTCTGCATTTAATGGATATGTGTGCTACACCGTATGAATTATACACCAGTGCTGAGGAAATGCAAAGCAGAGACTCAGACATCTTTTTCCAGGACACTGCATCACATGTAAGCCTCCACAAATGAACAGGTAGTGTTTTTACTCCAGCTGCTCTCATCTGCCAAAACAAACCAAGGCGCTATGCTGCAGGTTTAGAGGAACAGAAACAAGAGGCCAGCTAGTTCATTTTAAGCGTTTCTGTTGAAAACCCCTTTTTAAAAGTCTTTATAACATCTGCTAGAATCTGCCAGTGTATGTTCTGCCCTCTCCTCCCTGGTCACAGTAAACTTATTGTTCAGTTACGTGTAGCCTGCACTGTGCATGCTACGCTTGACTTGTTTGCACTGTGTCAGGTGAACGGAAACACTTTTTTTAGCAGGTCTGATAAGACACTTATACAAACAGTAGACCACCTATGAACTCTGGTTGGATTTCATGTTACCATCTCTAAACACAATCTCTCTCCCACACATGGAAGAGATTATATCTTCATTAAGTAAAATTTAGTATTATTTGTGTGATTATTCATGATTCTGCGTGCTCTTGCTGGTATCACCTGATTTTCTTCTTATGCTGTAGTTGGGAATAAAGCTAGCAGTGGACATCCCAGTAAATTCACCCTAAGATCAGACCCTGTCATGCTCAGAGAAACTGCAAAAAACCTGAAAGAGCTTCATCTCAGACTCTACAGGCCTCAGTTAGCATGTTAAATGATAAAGTTCATGACAGCACAATTAGAAAACAACTGAACAAATATGACTTGTTCAGAAAGGTTTTCATTACAAAGCTCTTCTCTCTAAAAAGAATGTGACAGGATGACTTAGACTCACAAAGCTGGATATGAACACAAGACCAAAGTGGAGATGTTTTGACCACAATGCAGAGCAACACATATTGAAAACTAAACACACCATACTAGCACTAGCAGCTCATGACAAGCACGTCTGTGAGCGGGTGATGATTTGGACCTGTTTTAGGCACCTTGCAGTCATTGAATCAACCATCAACCCAACAGGACAATGACTCAGAATGACTGGAAGAGAAGAGCATCAATTTGTTGCAATGGCCCAGTCAGAGTCTAGACCTCACCCTGATCTAAATGCCATAAGGTCCCAACCTTAAGAGAGCTGTGCACAAACAAATGCCCACAAACCTAAATGAACTAAAGCACGTTATGTAAAGATTGCAGAGACTCGTTCGTTAACGCATTAACCGTTCGTTATCATGTTACTATATGCAGCTCCACAGTTTGCATTATAGCTGCAAAGCGGTGCTGTGTAACGCTAGTTATAACAGCTATTTCATGTTCATTGCTTCATGCAGAGTGCCTGCAGCAATTTCTGTTGTTTTTTTTATTTTTTTATCTGATATCATTATGTTTGCATATTAAATTTGGCAAATTAAAAGAATTGCAAAACATATTACCAAGCAAATGCCAGGTTTGTTCCTGCATTTTTTGCTCTTGCTAAACTTTGAGATAGTTTTCTATTTGCTTAAAGTGGGGGAGAAAGTCATTTTCCTATTTTAGCACAACCGATAGCGAGCCAGCAGGCTGACTCTTACTCTTTGCACCTCTCCTACCACTACACTGCTGTCCACTATGTTTTCAGCGTACTGTGGAATGCTAGTTCGGGTCACTCTATGTGAGAGCTTCCCCTCTGGCCATAAAGCCCACTTTATACTGCTGCACATCTGTGCCCCAGCTCGTGGAAATATCACATTTGGCTGTTTGTGACTTGTGTGCTCTTGCTGGGGTGTGGGACACATGCACAGCTCACTTACACCCTTTTACCCGTGGATGCCAGGCCAGACCTCTCTAATGCATGCTAATGCATTCAGGGTGGAACATGTGCTGTATTTCCTAAGGTTTAATCCACGCTAATGTTTAAAACATTTGACCTTCATGTGTTGATATCACTGCACAGCCAAATGAGTTAATTCCAGCTTCAGTCACTGCGACTGCTTCAGCGACCTCGCGTAGCATAGCTGTGAGGGATTACATCGATGATCTGTGATAAAGTGCTCGACTGTTTTCCACATGCTGCTCTCATGGCCACAAGGGCATTAGAGATGGATAGAGACACAGAGAGTGCGAGAGAGAATGAGGGAGGGAGACGGAAATAGCAAGCGAGCTATAAGGACACAAAGAGGGGCAGAGAGATACTGAGAGCGAGAAACACAGGAAGACAGAAGGCCGGGTTAGAGGGAGAAATGAGCAGAAGCAACGGACTGCGAGCATGAGAGGGAGCGAAAGAGGGGAACAAAGAGCATATTGTCAGTGCTGGGTGCTAATCGTCTCCTCTTAGGCTGCCAGAGACAACAGGTGAGAGCAGTTTGACTCCCTGCAGGCTCCATGAGGCCTTCATGGCTCTGTGTGTGTGTGTGTGTGCGTGTGTGTGTGTGTGTGTGTGCCGGGGCCAGGGGACCACGGGAGAACTCAGTCAATGCCAACTCAAACGGCAAATGAGGGCCGCACCATCAAAGTGTTCTTTTCAGACATGCCAGGGCCTCGGCGGTTTGTGTATGTGTGTACGGGTGAGTATGCACATTGTGCGAGCGTCCCCATTTGCATCATGTGCAGTATCTCCTCCCACCAGCCGTAATAATTGTATATGTGTTCAAAGCGCCAACAGAAAAGGACATTGCACCGGCTGGGAAAAAAAAAATGAGAGAGGGGCGCCTTTGATGTTTACAAGAGTGCGTGGGCTTATTATGTGTTAACAATCTGACAAAGCATGCGACCCAGAGCAGCTGTTTGAAAAAGTCTCACCTTCAGGAGGATGGAAGTGACTGCAGAATATCAAGCAGGAGTGATTAAGCAAGAAGTGCAGCTGTAAGTGATGCGGGTTTAAAAGCAAAATACATGTCTCAGGAAGAGGAGATCTCATGTTAGTGTTGTATTTCAGCGAAGTGACTAGCAGACCTCACCGCGTAGATGCTTCTCGCAGGTGAAAATTTGAAGATGAGTGCTTTTTTGGAGTTCATGTGTATCAGGACTGGACCTGGAGTTAAATCACATGAAAGAGGAACAGATCACAGGGGAGGGGAAGAAATGAAATATGGTTTATTACAGGCTACTGGGGGGACACTGATGTAGAAGTCTCAAAAATTTTATTTAGTTTTCTATATTTGCAAAATTGTTTCAGTCAGTTTTTTTTTCTCCACCAAAAGTCTAGTTCTAAGGTTAGTTTTAGTTTTCTGTAATAAGCTCGGTGCAGACTTTGTGACAAAAGGAAGGAAAAACTCCCTTTTAGAAGAAAGAACCTTCCGGCAGACCCAGGCTCAGGGAGGGGAGGGCATGTGCTGTGACTCACTGAGGGGTGAAGGAAAAGAGAAAAGAACAAAGACAGCATAAACATGTTTACTCTTCATTGGGGCAAATAAACAAGTCATTAAAAGTTCATGTAAAGGAAAAATTGAAAACGACAACATGTGTAATGTTGCAAATAGTCTCTCCATACAAAGCAAAATCACATGTAGGTACGGGAAGTATGGCAGGATTAAATGAGGTTGGTCTCTAAATTAGGACTGGGCAATTGGGTAAACCTATCCAATTTTGGGGGAAGTGATAGGAGCTTTTTTTCCACTTCAAACCATCAACTTAGTAAAAAATTAACTTGTAAAGCACAAAAGCTGAAGAGTGCACAGACATGCATCTCTCCTTTTCACTGTGTTGCACAGAGGTTGAAAGATCTGGTAAGACCTGGTATTGTATGGTGAGAGAATTTCTGAATGCAAAGCTGTCTTGGAGCACCCACTCGGTAAGATAACCATTGCATGTGCACAAACACATACGCTGCTCAGCTATTAAGAAAAAAAGAAAAAGTCACACACTCTAATAATAATAATAATAATAATAATGATGAGGGCATCATTTGTATGACCTTATGTAATTTCACAACATTTATTTTAGATGTCTAGAGTTGACATCATGTATTGATTGACCAATACATCTATGCATCACAGCTGCCATAGGGCAAGAAGTAGGGTATACCCTGAACAGGTTTCCAGTCTGTTACAAGGCTAACACAGAGAGACAGATAATCATTCACACTCACATTCACACCTATGGGCAATTAGAATCACCAGTTAACCTAAACCCACTAACTCCATGTCTTTGGACTGTGGGAGGAAGCTGGAGTACCTGGAGAGAACCAACACAAAAAGGGGCTTTATTCACACTGTGACTGTCAGCTCTTGCCTCTTTCATAAGCCACAATATTCTGGGATCACAGCAGTTACTTTGGTAAAGTCCATTACATACACGAGCTACAAAAAAAGTTGCAATAAACCACAATTTCCCTTTAAAATCAGTAATCTCTATGTCCTGAGAAGTCACTGGTGTTGCGGCTGGCACGATCTCTCTAGTTTGGCATACTGCAGGTAAAACTCTGACTTCCAGAAAGCTTCAAAATGATGTAACACTTCTGAATGCTTATTTGGCCCTTTAGCAGCAGCACAGATAATGCAATTATGGAAATATAAGCACGGTGACAAGTTCTGGCAATACACAGGCAATCGAGATGACGTCACTTATTTCAGTCTCATTTTAAGCCCTTTGTGATAAAATCATTTGACTCCCAAATAGAAGAAAAATAGTCATCAGTACCATTTTAGGTGTACTAGCCATTGTGTTGGTCACTCGGAAGACTCTGAGAGTGGAAAAGAGCTGCAGTGGGGAAAAAAGGCAGTGTAAGCTCTGTTGTGCAGGGCATTTAACATTAGCTATGCATGCAGGGATAAACAAATGTACTGGAGTCACAGCAGACCATGTCGGGAAACATCTGGGGGGCAGTTTGTGCGTGTATTTATGCTGGCATATTTATGTGTGCGTGCCCATTTGTGTGTGCGCGTTTGTGTGTGTGTGTGTGGGAGCCCGCAGACCGCAACCTCCTGATCATCACAAGATAAAGGCCCTTTAATCCATCGAACATGCGAGTACAAAACGTCATTCACTGAAGATAAAAATAAGCACGATAAGGTTACAGTGTGGAGTTTTTAGATTTGAGGCGTGTCACCACTGAAAGCACTCTCAACAGAAGTTGTGGTCGGCGTTAGTGAACCTGCAACTTGAGCTCGGTTTTCTTTTAAATGGCAAAAAGATTGCCGGCAAACAAGAAAGAGCCAAAAGTAGAACCTCCTAAATTAGCATAAATAAAAACAAGTGTTAGCACCTCCGAGGACGGAGGCGTCCAGAGAGAGTGTTTAAAACTGGATGTTTCATGTGGGAACTGAGATCAATCTTTTTTTTTATTTTTATTTTTATCACACACAGTTTTCAGTTTTCAGGATTAAAAAAAAGAAGTAGTTTTTCTGGTACTGTTGGACTGTAGTCCTTTCTGTGGAAGACACTGCTACAATATAACTACTTGTAACAGTTTTTCACATTTTGATCATTCCTGGACCCTGATTTAGCTTCTTTTTCAACTGTTTATTTTGCATGCAAACACCCTCTTTTGTCAGGTTAAGGGCAATTTTTCCAAGAGTTGACTGATTTTAGCTACACTAACATAGCACAGCTTCTGAATAAACCTGGATTAAAGGCTGCAAACCCCTTCGCGGTTGTTTGACCTGTAGCATTTAGCCTGAAGTGAATGCCACACACACCTTTTGTGGGTCACCAGTATACTTTTGCACAGATCTCTCCTTTTCTATTTGTAGCTAAAAAGAAGTGTCAGGTGTGGTCTACAACTGCTCAGTCTGTCTCAACAAACTTTAGGCGAAGAAACAAGGTTGGAATAAGCTAAATTGTGTGTGCACAATGGCCTTATTCAGAGCCTGCAAGTCTCGGTTAATTGATTGATCAGAGCATATAAAAGACACGTGACTATTCACATGTATTTTAAAGTTAATGCATTTTTCCACAAATATAAAATAGAACACACAAACATATTATATTTGCATTTATTACAAACATTACCAGCCAGTTTATTAGGTACAGCTGTGGTCACAACTGTGCCACTCTGGTCAGCTAAGAGCAGGAAACTGAGATACAGTTTTTCACCGGCTCTATGCACATTTTTTGGCCCTTTAGCACCAACATTTAAACACCACAGCCTAACTGAGTATATTGCTGACCTTCCATGCCTTTATCACCACAGTGTACCCATCTACTGATGGCTGGATAAAGTGCCCCGTGTCACAAAGCTCTAATCATCTCAAATGCTTTCTTGAAATTGACAATGAGTTGAGTGTACTCAAAAGGCCTCTACAGTCACCAGATCCCAGTCCAACAGAGCACCTTCAAGATGTGGTGTAACGGGAAATTCTCATTATGGAAGTGGAGCCAACAAATCTGCAGCAACTGTGTGATGCTGTCATGTCAACATGGACCAAAATCTCTGAGAAATGTTTCCAGCACCTTGTTGGATCAGTGCCATGAACACTTAAGGCATCTCTGAAGGCAAAAAGGGGTCCAACTAAGTACTGGCCTAATAAAGTGGCCACTGAACTATTTTTGTGTACCCAGACTGAATGTGTAGAATACTTTCTAAGGCAACTGGCTAATGAGAAGGCCTGAGGAAGTTAGGCCTTGATCTTTGGCCTAACTTCTTGAGACCAGAGAATGAGGTCTTGATGTAGATAAGCTCAAAGTGGACAATCCCCAGACCTCGCCTGCTCAGCGACATCTCCCACGTAGTCAAAGAAAAAAGTGCATTCCTGTAAGAGTCTAAACATTTCACCAAAAATCGGAGTATACCTCATCTTCTTTCTTTCCTGCTTCAAGTGGAGTCACTGTGTGAGAAGTACCTGTGAGGAAATTCCACAGAGTTTGGTCATAGTATGGGAGCAGTTTAATTATCTTTTTTTTTCCAGCTCTGTACTTTATATAAACAGACTTCATATTTCAACAGAATCCACACATCGGCCTCTTTTCTTTGTTACAGTCGCAGTATCCATTAGCAGCATCAACACACCCCAGATGTCCAAGGACGGCCGCAGAGGAGCGAATTTAGCCACACACACATGCCAAGTGATATTGACAGACTGGAAGAGGTAGATTAGAGGGTCTGGGAACACACACACACACACACACACACACACACACGCACACACACACACACACACACACACACACACACACACACAACAAACCCCCCTCAGATCTGTAGAGCAACTTTTTGGGGAACTCATGATTTTCAGAGCACTTTGATTAAAGCTGTAGGTCTAACTTTTTTTTACTGTTTCTCATGAGTGTTGCAAAATTTCACATAGATTTCACTGTCTATTACACAGAATACCATCATTATGGTAACTATCAGCTGCTTCACTGACACAGGTATAAGTGTAGGGGTCTAAATCATGCATTGTATCTGTTTCCTCGGCAAGTGCAGGTGTTCTTTTATTAGCATCTGTACAAAGGACATTTTTGCATGTGAGCCTCAGTTTGGCAATGATAGACAATGATTTACATATGATGGGCAAAAAAGAGCACTAAAGGAACTTAACAATGTAAATATATACATAAGATAAAAAACCATTAAGATCAGAGGCTAACTAACATTATCACTCTGCAACATAAGCAATGATAGCTGACGAGCTGCTTTGAGAACTTCATCTAGTTTTTCCAATTTCTTCTCTGAACATGTTTTCACAACCTCTAACACAACTATTGGGATCTGCCTGAAATGAATTTAAACACATTTCATTCTGTTTAAAAACTATTGATCAATCTGTCTATCAGAGTGTGTGGCTGCTTGTGATTTTAACTATGAACATACAGCATAGCAATACATGCTTTTATTTCATGGGAAGCTAAGCTAATTGACTCTTGCTCCTTTCTGTCTACTTTGACCTCTCATCCAACTCAAAGGATAAAATGTATTATTTACAACAGGGTGGCACATAAAGGCTATTTTTTTATATATATATATATATATATATATATATATAGGCTTTCGGAAAATATCCATAGAATTCTTTCTTTATGGCTTCCTTATTTTAAAATGTCACAAGGTTCAACAAGTTTTGTGTTCAAAAACTAGTTTAGCATTCTTGCCAACGCTCCTCTGGTGTGTCTAAATCAGGAAACACTTAACCATAGCTGGTGGACACAGTTGACATCACTTTGAGACAAAGTGCGAGAGGACCTGGATCAGCACCTTGTGGCACTCCAGTGCCACAAGCTCTGGTGGCAGGTCAGGCGTCAAAGATGTCACAGGACATTTTAATGGAACAATAAATAATTCATAAAGAGACATTCCTGAGGCTCTGAATGGTCTGCAAATCTGAATATACGTTGACAGCAGAAAACAGTGGCAAAGTTAAAGAGAGACTAGATAGAAGGTGACACCTTGACATTTAATCCCTTTTAGCTAGCTGCTAATTGAGTGACTAATGTTCCTCATTTAAAATCAAAGCAGAAAACTCACCTATTTTATAATGTCTGTACCTACCATCGTATGTCATGCAAATGTCACTGGCTTCAATTAATTTTTTTTCATAATTCACAATAGTACTGAGGAGATATAAGAAAATGTGATATCAGTGGTGTCACTGATTCTATCTGTAATACTACCAGGAATTTAGCTCAGACATTACAGAAAACTGAGAAACCTGTCAAGGTTTTCTAAGCATTGCCAATGTGAGGCTGACAGCTAGGCTGAGGTTGGCGAGGCATGCCGATTATCTGTGTGACCTGCATTGTTTCAGCCACAGCCTTGTACTGTTTTGTAGCCTGTTTGGCATCTTCACACTTGTTCTCATTCATAATGAATACCGACGGGGGTGCAATATTAATAAGGCTCAGTGCCTAGGGCGCTGGGTTTATTTAAGGATTCAGATTAAGAGGACAATGGAGGTGACAAAATCTCTGCATATGGCTCTAACGTTTTCATTCAGGTGTATTATTTATAATTCAGACAAAATGTCACAGGTTTGATACCCTAACAACTGAGGCTTTATTAATTAGTCCTGGGCAAATGAGAAAACACATTCACAGCTACTCACCTTCACTTCTCAAACCATTTGAAATATTTGGAACTGAGAAAACATTTGGATGTTCAAACAATGATTACAAGTTTTTTTCAATCAAAACCTTCATATGGCACTAAGAATATGACTTTTCTTGTTTCCATAGTAACATTTGTTATCAAAGTGCTTTTCATGCTGAACAAACGATATACAGTACATGGAGGGAAACAATTTATACAGTTCAGGACAAATACTATGTTCCACTGCTGTGTGTCCAAGTGGCTTTTGTGACTGAGTGATGAATTTGAACCTGCACAAAAAGTCACTGGCTGTTATCAAGAACAAGCCCGGAAGGGCTGATCAGAAACATTTTCTGCCTTCCAGGCTTATATTTTCTCAGCCCCATGTGAGGTGGAATATTTTAATATGGGGCAATCCATCCATCCATCCATCCGTCCGTCCGTCCATCCGTCCGTCCATCCATCCATCCGTCCATCCATCCATCCATCCGTCCATCCGTCCATCCATCCATCCACCATTCAATGCAAATCTCAATATATTGCTGCAAGTGTGGGAAGGTGAAGTAACCCCTTTGACATGGTCATGTTGCAGTGTCGTTCAGTGTAACTTATCTTTGAATAAATATATGTGAAAGGGATGAAACACGATATGGAACAATTGGTAAATAAAAGCTAGTAGTAGTAGTAGCAGTGGGCTTGGATGATCTATTATTACATTGGTCAATAGCTGTTGAAGAGTCAGTCGCAGCTAGGCACTTAAAATATTTACTCTGGTTTTATAACTGTAGTTCACTCCAAGAATAAAAAGCATGAAACTGTGTACACAGCAGGCACCAGCAGAAGAATTCACTAATGCGATACATCATTGTGTATGTTTCGGTGTGAACTTTATGCATTCAATTTTGTCCTCAAAAGACTTCCTAGAGTCCTCTTACAGCAAATCAGGATATTTCAGCAAAGTCATGGTAAATTTCAAGATTAAGTTTCAATTAAATCTCCATTTAAGTCCATTAAATGGAGAAAACTGGCAGATCAGCTTATTATAGAAATCAGAAAAAATGTATTTGTAAAATAGAATTTTTTTTTTCTTTTTACCCCAAACCTCGATAAAATCATACTAACATTACAGCTAAGGGACTTGTTCTTGATATCTTGATATCTCTGATATCTGTTTCAAAGGGGTTTAAAAACTAAAATGAATGAATTTTGTCCTCTAAAATCTCCCATCTCTGTCACTTTTTAGTGGACTTGAGATGCTTCAAACTCCATCTTTAAGGGAACTTGAAGGTCACACCATTCATCAAAAACTGATGAATATCCTCAAGGATGCTGACACCAGAGATTGGTCATTTAAACATCTCAGACATCAAGATAGGTCTACTGCGATTAACAGAGGGGCTTGAATGATCTCAAAGAGAACATTTTCCCAGGCTTAAAAGAACAACCATTTAATGTTTACAAATTCATCTGAAAGATCTAAAGAAAACTATCCTCTGATTCCCCTGAGCTCTTTCAAAGTGGATCTTTGATCCACCATCTCTTTCCCAGCAGATCGATTGCAGTTGAAGAGTTCATTATCCAGGACAAATACATATGCTTCTCTGCTACATCTTCAGCCGTTCTTCTCATCCCTTTTTGCTCTGTCTTTTAATTGGCCATCAGTCATCTTGGCTGCACTTGTTCTTTTACCCGCTCTGTCGTTCCAGTCTAATGACACAAAGGCTAATTTTACACCCACCAGTCGTTCCGTTTAATTACTGACTGTCCAGACTCCTCTAGCTCAATCAATAACAACCATACCAAAATGAGGAGAAGCTTTGGGAAAAATTGTTCATGGGGCATTTGATTTGGAAGAGGAAAGAAGATTCTTTATATCTTTGCACAAATGTATTTAATACAGGGAAGATGAAGGTAGCTTAATGGCTATCAAGGATATTTGCCATGTCTTTAACATGTCACACATACTAAAAGTTCTCTGTGCTTCAAGGTTTAACTCTGCAACACTGGTAAACTTTGACAGTGTAGAATTACGTTAAATTGATTGATAACCTGCCAGTGGAATGAGATCGTTTCACTGGTTCACATTTACTATAAATCGGCTTCTGATTCACAAAGTTTTGTGAATGAAAATGCTTGATGCCAATGGGTGACTGACTTGCTATTCATAATGTCACCTTTTCAGAAACTACTCTACACATCAAAGTGTGTTGGAAGTAAAAATCATCAAACCACGGTGGTTTTCTACAGTGAATTCGAAGGAAGATTTCAAAGATGCTTTCACACCCAGTTGGATTTGTTTGGTCTCACCACAGAGGGAAAAAAGACACTATTGCTTTGTGTCACATTTACACTCATACGCAAGATCAGGCTACTCATTCACTTTTGGTTGCTGTTATCTGGTATCATAGCCTTGTACTCACAGGGGGAAATCTAATTTCAGAGACAATAAGTCATACAGCAGTTAATGCCTCTTGGATTTTTATTATCTGGCAGTTACAGAGAGCTCACTAAGAAGGATTTGATTACAAGCATAATGAACATACTCAAGACTGCGAGTGGACCTCATATGTCAGAGTATTGTACCATAATATTATCACGGATTGTTAGACTCCTTATCATGGAGGAATTTAGTGGAATCAACTAAGCTCACATTGTCCAAATGTAACATTTTTATCAACTTTACCTTTATTTTTTTAAATTCTGTATAACTTTAGAAATTCAGTTTTTGAATTAGATGACTCTAAGAGGTCACTCAAATCATTAAAATCAGGTTTATACAGAAACATCAACCTGTTTTTAGACAGGAGCAACTTTTGTAATGTTAGTAAACAGCCGTACTGTGCAATACTGCCAATACCAAGTAAAAACAGACATAGTATTACCAATACCAGTACCAACACTGATCCTTTTAACCTATAAATGCAGTTTCTGTAGAGAAGAGCAGTGTCTCATGATTTATGAAACGAATCATCATCAATTTACAAATTCTTAACATATTTTATTGCTTTCCACAACAGGGGAAAGTTAACACAACAAAACACACATTATAGCACTAAAGGTGTGTTTAGTGTTAAGTTACAGTCAACACAAAAAGGTTTAGACATTTTTCATAGTGCATTATTGAAGTATATTTTTTTTCTTTACCTTAACTAACACAATTCAAAGGGCTTCACACTGAACTTACAGGACAAAAACCAAATACTGATCCTATCACGCTAGTGTCAGCCTGATACCAATATCAGTGTTGGTATGATTACTGGTGAATTTTGGATCCATCTGCCCGCCTCTAGCAAACAGAATAACTGACTGACATTTGACATCAGATTCATAAATCATGTTTAAGTAGTCACTAAAACAAGAGCACCCATCAATCAAGGACTCTCTCTTATATAACGAGAAAGTGAAATAAGGTGTAGAGTTATTTATTTTAGAATTTTTACTATTTCAGCAAACACCAGCACTCGAATTTACTTCACGAATCTGCATCTTTCTCTGTTTGCAAGTTTACATCCTCATCAAGCCTGAGGGTTTACTTGTTGGAACCCACTGGAGACAACCAATCAGCAGAGTCATTTGAAGATGCTCAGTTATTGGGGACCAATGGGAGATGACGGGCCGAGCGCAGCTAGGAACTGATGGTGGAACTGAGTGGCTGTGGCAGCGCTAATGGTAAGTGAGAGGTAATTAGGTAGAAAAGGCTTGTGTGCGGCTCTCCATCCGGTGAACAGAACGAGGAGCCGGCCTCCCCACCGCCTCATTTATCATCATCTGCTTAGCAGGCGGCTCAGAGGCAGGACAAACAGAACAAACCCCCTCCATCTTTTTCCCTCTCTCCATCTCTCGTTGCTTCTTATCTTCTGTCCTTTTCATCCTATGGACGGCATTTCTTTCGCTTTCTGCATCTAATCTACTTTTCTGTATTCACTTTCATCTCCGCTTCTTCTTCGCTGTTGTTTTCTGTCTTTGTCTTAGCCACCTGTCACATTTGCACTTCATTTTCTGCCTGCTGCTTATTCTGTTTTTCACGTATTATGTTCCATTCTACTGTTCTTGCTCTATTTACTGCTTTTCCTTTCACTTTCACGTCAACATACCATCCTCCATCCTGTTCTTGTTATTTTGTCTTGCTCCATCTATTTATTCAATATGCTTTGCCTTTACTGCTTTGGCACTTTCCACTTCTGCTTTGCAATTTCCATCTTCTATTTTCCATCTTTCCTCCCATCACATCCCTGTGACCTTCGATGTTTTTCATTTTCCCTCTTTCTTCTTCAGTTTCTCTTCATTCTCTTCATGATGTTCTTTTTTTTGTTTACCAACTAGGTCTCATCTCTTGTCTTTTCAATTCCCTCTTCCATTTGCCTCTTTTTGTGCAATCAGCAGTGTATATTGATTTACTTCAACTAGTGTGACTAACTGTGCATTAATTCTGTGCCTTGACAATCAGAAAAAAATGAGTTTCCACCTGGAAATTTGAACATCCCTTTAGGTTGGTAAAACGGCTCAGAGAATCTCTGAAATGTTTGTTAAATGATCTACCAATCGAAAAACATCATGGATGAAGGAAAACATTTGGTTGGTTAATTAATGTGGCAAATGACATGGGTATGTATGGCCTCCAGTGGAACTGGGTCACTAGTGTTTATTGATGATGTGACTGCTGATAGAAGCAGCAGGATGAATTGTGAGGTGAACAGCTGTGCTCAGATACAACTAAATACTGCAAAATTGTGCAAGCGGATAATAAACCAAAGCATACTGCAAAAGCAAGTCGAGTTTCTCGAGGTAAAGAAATGGGATATTCTTCAATGACCAAGTCAGTCACCTAATCTCAAGCCATCAGAGCTTGCTTTTCAGTTATTAAATTGAGAAATGAATGCAGAAAGACCCACAAAGAAAGTGCAACTGAACGTTGGTGCTTGTCTGTGGGCCAGAGGTTGAAGGTGGCTGGATAAAAGACCTGGCAGGGAATCTCAAGGAAGGAAACACAACGTTTGTTGATGTGCATGAGTTCCAGACTTCAGGCTATTATTAAAAAAGTATTTAAAAAATAGGTTTTGTGTTTAAACTATGTTAGCTTGTCCCATTAATTTTGAACCTCTCAAAACAGGAGAACGTGTAATGATAATGGATTACACAGTTCATGCAAAATGTTTGTAAAACCCCCAGAATTAAACCTGAAGGTCTGCATGTCAACCACATATTGACTGTGTGAAATACAATCCACTGTGGCATTGTGCAAAACTAGGGCAAAACTGCAAAACTGTGTCCTTGCCCCAAACATTATGGATGGCAGTGTATATTGATGTCTGATTGGTGTTTGGAAAGCAGTGCTGCTGTGAGACTGCTGCGAGCATGTTTGAAAGGAAGCACTTTCCATCCACACCAACTGGCACAGGGCACTTAGACTTAACAAATTGTCTTTAATCAAGTTTAAGCTGCTGGTAGCTTTACTGCTTGGAGGAATGTCCTACTGTTATGATTGAATATCAAAATTTCAGTCTACATCAGATGAGGTCATTTTTTCCCTCACAGATGTGTGATGGATGGGAAACTGAATGGTCATTTTTCGCAGGAGAAGTCAGCAAAAAAGGAGCCACTCTTCACAGAGTGGCTCAAATTCATTAACAGTCACGTCTCTTTGTTGTGTGCAGCTGTCAGTAATTAATGACTTCACTTGTTGTACAACTGTAACAACATGTCAAGACGCTGGCAGGGATACAGACAGCAACGCAGCCAATATCGATAATTGGCTGCAACAGGTGACAGAGAAGAATGGACCTAAACAAGGAAAAAAAATACACAAGTACAAGAAGTACAAGCCATGAATATAACTCCAGGGTGTAACGTGCAAACAGACCTAATTTGTAGCAGAAAGTAATTTGTATCACTCCTGACTGGCGGCAGTTGTTGGAGAAACAGGGAACAGATACACTCAGGTACCCTAATTTATCACTTCAACACTCACTTCCTGCCTGCCTGTGTCACTTGGATATCTCACAGTGCCCTTGTTTCTATTATGAGACTGCAACATGTGGCTAAAATACTGGCTCAGAGGACAAAAAAATGTAACATTTAATTAGTTAAGTAGTTTTTAAGTAATATAATTTCTGTTAATCAATACATATGCTGTTAGCAGTCTGCACAGCAATTTTATATTAAAACTAAAAAGCTTTTCATGAGTTCATTCAATAGACTTTTGGCTGTCTGCCTCTCTTTTAACGCGCTTTTATCTCCGCTGGTCCTGCCCTGCTGATCTCTGATTCCACCCACATGCAAGGATGTTTTCTGTTCAGCACATTAGCTTCTGTCTGAATGTTGGCTAAAGCCATCCCTCCAGACTTTCCCCTCATTGCTACGATGGAGAGCCGCACTCAGCATCGATTAAAGCCGCGGCTGGGTTACGGCCTCTGACAGGTCACCTCTATGGTTGTCACCTCCCACGTGTGGGAGCAGAATGATGAGATAAAAATACTCCCTCGCTGTTGACATTTCAAATTGCAACACCGTGTGCCTATCAGATTAAGATACTGTGATATTGGATGTGCGTGTAATAACTGTCCACTTGTCCAATGACCCCTGAAGCCCCACGATGGCGAAGTTTGGAGATGAAATCCATCAAAGGAATAACTGCACCAAAAGAGAAAGCGATGGATTTCAAACACTGGATTTAAAGCATATTGCTACTCGCAATACAATACAATGAGAGCGTACCATAGATCAAAGCCAGTAATGCTCCTCTCTTAGTGTTACATAAACCTGCATTTGCTACACTTGTAGAACACAAATACAAAGACCTCCTCACATAACATTTTTTTTGTTACAGCTCCGATTTAAAAAAACAAACTTTTTATCTCATTTGACTATATTTTGCTCCATGTGTGTAATTTTTACTCAAGAAACAAAAATTATGCTCAAAATACTGACCTCGTGTGATTTAATTGGATATACATTTTCCATGTAATGTTGCTATAGTACAAAAACATTATAAAATGCTAAATTTGATGGAAACCAATCAAATGAAATTTACATAAAATTGACTTGACTGGTATACATGCTATACATCAGGTAATGCCAATCACATTTTCCTTAATGGCTTAACAAATAAAA
>VOQK01028145.1:105281-121492 GCA_015052645.1 Benitochromis conjunctus
TTAAACCTGATCCCCGCCTCTCTGATGTCATTTAAGACTCCTGGCGTCAGCATTATCTGTGTCATCAAGCAGACACAAAATGGGCACTTTTGTTGCATTTGTTGGCGGGCAATGTTAAAGGTTACAGATCAATGTTTTTTATCTAAACAAAGTTCTGAAAACTTGATATTATCTTTTAAGGCTTCCTGGGAGCTCCCGCGTTGACTTAACACACAAACTGCACACTCACACACTACATGAAACTAAGAAAGTCAATCTATGTTTACTGATAAGTGATGGGAACTGAAGTGTATCATTGACCCTAACAGCTGCTCTCTTTGTCAGATGAGGGCTATGCGCAGCGAACCTCTTAGATGATGGTTAGCCTAGGGGCTGAGGATTTAAGATGTGATAAGGCAAATGCCCAGTGTTTAGACAGCAGTATCATTGGCTCTCTCAAGTCCACAGTTAAGAAGGTTAACAACCAGGAGCCCAGACAGTGATTAAACATTTATACAGGACACCTTAACCCTTATATATCAAATGATGTCTGCAGTATAGGTTTCTGACTTTCCAGCTCATCTTATGCCTCTTCCAAAATCCTGTACCCCTCATCAGCCTGCTCTCTCCTTGAATCTTCACAGTACACAGGGGAACTGTAACCCCCCCCCCCACACCCATCATCTTCTTGGAATGTAATTGCATGAATAGATTTTAAAACAATATAAGCTAGGGCGTATTACACACACAGGAAACCTCTGCGCCCAGATTCCAGTTGTCCTCTGCATTTATGAGACGACTCGTTTCAGCAGAGGACAACTGCTTTAACTCCTGTGGCAGAGAGTCTGCATTTACTATTACATGTATGGTCAAAACCTTGTATCATTCAAGTAATATGAGCCACATTTTACCAGCCAACATTACCAAGGAAGCCAAACCTTTTTACCAGCATCCTGATATGTTGAAAAGCCTGATCCGGAAAGACTTTTATAAGCTTTTAAACTGATTGACCATATCGTCATGGTCCCAGAAATTTCTTCCAGAGTGGTGGTTTTATTTTCAGGGCCTGGCCACTGAAAAAAAAGGTGTGGGATTTCCATTCTGCCACAGGGCGAATGTGTGCTTTGCAGTAGTTGTTCCACTTCTGTGTTAGCCTCTTAATTTTTACAGTGCATTGAGAAAGGAGGCCAATATGAAGAGTTTTGCTTAATGCAGTTTTCTGACCGTTCTAATTTCTAAATTGAAGGAAACACGCCAGTAGGAAGGCTGATCAATATTTTTTTCTTTTATTCGCCATTACCACAAGACCCTCTCACCTGCTACTTCCTGCATCTGTTTTTCAGTGTGTCTCACGGGGGGTTGTTGTAGCAGCTATGGAAGTGAGTAAAGGACAGTTCATTTTTTTGTGGCTAATCATTATTGCCGAGAGGCAGAGAGATAGAAATAGGTGGACACTTTACCTGGCGTGTAGCCACTGGCCTTTCATGTACTTATATTGTTCTCCTATTCTTCAACTCCTGTCTACAGGGAGCTTTTCCTCACTTGACATGAACCTCGGGGCTTGTTTTAAAGATGATATTTTAGAGATCAATATGAATGAGTGTGATCATTAGGGACATAACCCCGTTTGGAACAAATGCCTCGCTATGCAATACTATTAGATGCACTATGGGCAGTTAGGTCACATGGCAGGCTTCAGGCTCTGGTTTGGTTTCAGTCTCAGAAAAATAAATCACTTGGCCTAATACCTGCCTCGTGTATTTCCTCCACTACATATGTGACTAGAATACAGACTCGGATGAGGGATAAACCAGAATGTGCGCTGCATGTCAAAGGAAAAAAAATGGCATGTCGCGGAGGTGCACTGTGTTTGGACGTGAGACCAAAATGCTAGTGCTGGCAGACATGGAAGCAGGATCTGTCTCCTTCACAATCGCGTCTCGTCCTTTTTTAGCCTGGGCAGTGGATACACGGTAAGGATTGGGTTACTCTGATTAGAAGATTGCACAGGCTGATGTGCCAGAATAAAGGATGTGAAAGCCATGTTGGATGTAACCCAAGCTAGTAGTTAGTCTCCTGGTTAATTGATGGGATTAGAGAGGCAGGTGTTCACGGTTTGTCGGGGAACAAGTTACACCTCAGACAAAGGTATTGATGGGCATTACGGAGTAGCATAAAATTGCTACATTATTGCGCTACTGTGTTTCTCAAACTGTGCGTTTACGGACGCGCTCTCATATGTCTCAGCATCCTCAAAATATGTGTCAACCTGTATTACGGTGAGCTGGCTGGTTTTGTCTTCCATACATATTTTAACACAGGCTAATTCAGGTTTGCTTGAAAGTACCTTTTACACTTTCTGCACAGACACACACCACACACACACACACATGCATAAATATTTGGCTTGAATTGTCCTGATCTGAAAGGCTAATGTTTTGGGAAGGAGAGGATTAAGATAAGTCTTTAATTTGCAGCATCTTGCAGGATTGTTGTGTACACAAGCCTTGGAGATTAGTCTGGCAAACAACTGCTCAATTAAGAAGAGAAGATAAAGTTGCATTGGGGGTCCAAATACTTGCAGAAAGCAGTATAAACAAAACAGGTTTTCACACTTACAGTCAATTTGTAAAGGGGTAATTAAAGGCCTTCTGCAACCGCTTTCTCTGGCTGGTTTATTGGCAGCCAAGAAAGGCATACAAATCCACTATACTTGTGCTTTAACTACAGTTTTTAACAACAGATGCTTTTGTATTATAAGTGACATTTGCAGAAAACCTCTGTACTTAGTAACTATGACTACCGGGTTTCTATTCACCCTCAACTGAAACTAAACACCTGAACAAACCATGTGAAAGAGGACCATGACTAGGCTACAAAGAGGCCATTTGGTCAAGCTGGACTAGCACAATGCCTGAGGGTCTCGCACTGCTTTCTAACTATGTCTTGCCATGTTTCCTCCTTCATCCCCATTGTCTATTACCAGCCCTCTACTTTTTCCACTTCATGCCCTTTCTCTGGGAACATCTCTTTTCCAAAAACCTCCAAAATCCTGCTGACCCTTTGCCAGGTGAAGTGGCTGGTGACAGCAATGAAGTACATAGCCGCAGCCACTCTATACCTTAGATGTATGGTTGGCAAGAAGAAAAGCAGAAATAGTCTCCTTTGCTGCTCCTTCTCCTTAGATGCTTTCTTTCTCTCTCTTTTGCCTCACTGGTCCCGTATAGGCCTTTTAAAACTTCATAACAGGTTTACAGCATGGCAGATTCATTTAACATTACATTACACTGCAGGAGCTCTGGCCTGCTGCCTCCAAGCTTATGCAGGAAAGGGGGAAAATTACACAAAGTGAGGTGGCCACAGCCCAAAACTTTTCAGCACACTCAGAAACAAGTGGTCGTGTGTTCCTTGGTAGCTAACAATGGGATCCATAGCTACACGCTGATAATCCGTACCATATTTTATGTGCTCATTAAGCATGGATTTATATTCATGTTAAGAGCTTGCTGGGAGGATCTGACACAAGGAAGAGAGGCTGCTCCTTTATGCGAAGAAACACCTCGTGTTAGCTAATCTTTCTTTGCAAGGGTCTTTTCCAGTAGTTCTCGTTCAGTGAATGAATTATAAAGATGGAAATGCACCCAATGTGACATCTCGTGTAGGCATTTGCACGTTTGTGTGGATTGTGTGGATGAAGGCTTTTTAACTTGAAACTACAGCAGACAATATAATCAGACAAGAAGCTAGAGTAAAAGGTAAGACATAAAGCAAGGCTCTTACTGCAGCAGCCCAAAGTGTAACTGTATACTTACTTTATGAGATGCAAGTAAAATTTGTGCTATGTGTTCATTCTTTGTGGCTCTAGGTATAACTTATCTTAGCATCAAATTACTGTTGTGAAACGAAATGGGACACATTAATCTGAATTTGTTTGATTTTGACTCAAAGTGAGGTGCGTGCTGATAATACCTGAACACAGCCCCACCTAACAAAAGTTTCACCATGGAACTTCTCTTAAACAGCACTATCTGATTTTTCATGCTCAGAAATTGCCATTTTCCACCATCTGATAGGCAGTTGACAGCTATGAGCCTCATAATGATTGGTCGAGAGGGGCTCTGTTTAACAGGCGATCAGTATGCTCAGTGATGGGTGAGGATTCCATTAGGGGGAAATTAGGAAACTCAAGACTAGGAGTGGCAATAATGGCTGATATTAGACCTCTAAATCATCTGGCTCTCAAACCAATCCTGTCTGCCCCTGTTTCTGCGCTTCTTCCTCACTCTCCCGCTTTGCTCATGTCTTTGAGACCTTGTCAGATTGAAAGAGCTAGATCAGTCAGCTTGTTCTCTGCAGACATTTGGCCCAGCAGTTGATAAATCAAGCCATTTTCTCTCATGGCACCAAAACACACAGAGAAAGGAGGACACGCTATCTGACTTTTCCTGACCGGGGAGACTTCTTTTATCAGTTTTACAGAGAGGCTCTGCAGAGAGCCTCAAGGCTATGTGAATGTCCATTTGAGTGCACGTTTCCACATATGTTATGTATGCACGTAAATATGTAGCAATGAGCAAAACACCAAGCAGACATGTGTCATACAATATCAGACCTTCAGCTATGCAGACTGTTTCACAGTGACAGAATTAATGCTTTCAGCTCTGTTTATAGCTAATTTATTTTCTCTTACTGATGGAAAAAATTGATAGTGCAAATGTGTGTGAGAGCAAAACAGGAAGAGAAAAGAGGATTATACTCATACGGCTAGAGACCTACCTACAATGAAGAAAATAATTTGACCTGATCCTCCCACTGGCAGTCTTGCTACACTGTATTATTTAATAATGCTCCCTATGCTGTTTTATCAGACAGCCAAAGTTAACATGGCAAAGTTGGTGCAACTCCAATGAGACCACTGTCCTTCTTTAAGGACTTCTTTAACACTTTTAATTATGCTGTGGTTGCAACAGATTAGTAGGATTGTCTAAGTAAGAACACTGAAAATGACATAATTTCTTTTTCCCTAGCAACACTTTGTGGCTTAGTGAAAGTTCTCTTTTTTTTCTCCCAAAGTTTTTTGGCTAATCTGGTACTTTGATTAAATTTTTGTGTTGAACCGACTGTTTACAGCATCTACATGTGGGTTGTTTTTAAATGATGTTGCCAGTTCTCTGTAATCACTTTGGTTAGCACAATGTTATCAGAAAGAGAGCATGTGCACAAACTGATTTTTCCCTAGTGCTGCCAAGGTCTAATATTATTATCACTATTATCAATTAAATATTTACTTTGCAGAGTTTGAACATTTACCCTGCTACATTTACCCATGCTACTTCCCATACATTCATACGGGACCATGCAGGACCTGATCAGAGGCTTTGGTGTGTGGCGTAGGGCTTGATGTTGGGTTCACTTTCTTCTGAACAAGGCCCTTTGATTCAGGTCAGTGAGCATGCAGGCGACACAGCAAAACAGCAACACTTAGCAAGGCCAACTCACTCAGGGTCTCCTTAATGCTGTTACATGCATGATATAGCAGCCATTTAGGCCAGATTTGCTGAAAGCTGCTTCTATGCAGATGACAGCTGACACAGAAAGAGTCATCAGTGTCACCAGCCACACTTCAAGTCCAGCTGTATTCTTCTTTTCTCTTGGCATTTTTAGCGAATGTGTTCTTTGATCAACAACAGCAGGATTTTCTGCTGGACGATGCCATATGCTGTGAACATCCACTTCTATGCTGATATGTTTAAAGACCCCATATTATTCAGTATTAAGTATATCAATACTAATATTACAATAATTTATTGAACACTGCAAAAAAAAAGAAGACCAGATGAGAGTTTTTCCTTTTAGGTATATTTGCATTTTCTGTATGTTTTGTTGTTGCTGTAAAAATCACACATTCAACTTTTATACCCAGTCTATATACATTTAGTCTTATGTATTATTCAAAATACATCAAATTTTGCTCTTAAAAATGGCAATTTCAGTAAGCAGTTTGGCAGGATGGTAAATCCATTGATTTCCACCCAAAGCTGATTTCATTCACGTCATACAGTATATGCAAAGTCTTGAATAATCGGTGCCCATCATGTCTTAAACACCTCATAGAAACCATATTATCCAAATAGAGCTCTTCACTCTCAGACTGCAGGCTTGTGGTTTTTCTAAAGGCAGAATGGGAGGCAGAGCCTTCAGATAGGGCCCTTTCCTGTGTAACCAGCTCCAGACAGACACTATCTGCTTTTAAGATCAGACGCAAACTTTTCTTTTTTGATAAAGTTTAAAGTTAGCACTGGATCGGGTGACCTAGAACCATTCCTTAGTTCTGTTGCAATAGGCTCAAGCTGTTGCAGGATTTTCTGTGATATCATGTGATGCACTCAGGATTTCTTCTCCATTCACCTCTTTTCAGTTGAGTTCATTACTGCAAGTCATGAATTTTTGTCTTCTTTACCATTATTTGTTTATTTTTCTTTATTGTCTCTCTTTGTGCTCCTTTTTCTTCTCACATCCTCAGCACATGGCTACCCCTCCCTGAGCCTGGTGCTGCTGGAGGTTTCTTCCTGTTAAAAGGGAGTTTTTCCCTTCCCACTGTTCCCACCAAAGTGCTTAGTGTCTCTACCTTGCAGTAGAAAACACCTTGAGGTAACTGTTGTTGTGATTTGGCACCATATAAATAAATTCAAACTGAACTAAATTAAGTTGCGTCAGTAATTGAAGTTATTGATTTATAAGTGTAGACTATAGCAGTAGCTACTCTGGTTCAGCTCGACTCATACGCTCATTTTATCAACACATTCACTGAAAAATATCTGATTGATTCCGGCTATATTAAAGGTGCTATGTTATATATGAAACTGAATACATTACTTTGCAACCTCATTAAAATGATACACTTGCCTAGAGGTGATTACTTCACTATGGGTACTACAGAACACATTAAGTCACCCACTCTGTATTCCTCTACGAGGAGGATTTTGCAGAAATTGTAATTCTCACAAAAAACGCTTGACTCCACTGTAACTTAATGGCTGCCCTTGAAAAAGTGAGAATATTTCTCAAATCGGCTAAATTGCTGGTGTTGCAGACTCAACCCCACCCCAGTCTCGTCTAAGCTTGTGTTCGTTTTTCACCAGAGTCATAGGGAGAGCGCTATAACACTAACACAGTTGAATTAATAGACTTTATGTGGTATCATATTAAAGAAAAGTCAAATTTTCAAGCTCATAAACATGAGGGTATTTAGGAATTTCCTTTGGCTTGACAAACGAAAGGTACTCTATTCTAGAGCTAAAGCGTATCCCGACCTTAGGGGGAAGAATTTGATTAAAGGGGCGGTAATCGAGTCAGTGTGCTATAACCAGAGGCCTGGTGCTCAACACTGCTATAGTACAAGTGTAACAAGAGTGAATTTAGCACCCAGTGTGGGCATTTTGTTAATCCAGCTCTGTAATATAGTTTTTTTCCTCCCCCATCTTTCAATTATCATTATCATAAAATGAAGTGAGGCCTGAGAAGCTCGATGTGCAGCAAAGTTTCATCCAATTATCCGGTCCAAAGCCTTGTGTTTTCATCTCTATTAAATGTGAATTTTTAAGTTCCTGCAATGCCATTTGGAGCCCCTTTTCTGTTTAAAAAAAAGATGGGTCGATTGGACGTTAATCAGTAATACAGAGCTGCAGTGAAGTTTGAATTTAAATCCAGCAGAGTGAACCTCAGTCAGTAGTAAGTGATGACACTGCTCAATATGTGGTTTGTGGACATGAAGCCATGTATTTGTATGCCCAGCCGAGTCTAATTTTATGGCATTACCCACAACAGTTATAGACAGGTATATGCCACTGCAATAATTTCTCTAAAGAAATGCTAAAAAAGGGGAAAAAATACAACTTATACCATTAAATGTGTAGAGGGCAATGACAACATACTAATTTGTTTTCTGCTCCTGGAATTTTATATAAACAATTAGGCTAACTCTAGCCTCTGGCATTTTCATCTGCACCTCCCAAAACCTTTCAGTTCAAGTCATTTTTAATAAGCTTCCCTGATGGCATAACTTATGATAAAATGCAGCAATGCCAGGCCGGGTTCATGAAGGCCAATCGTTAAGGAGATGAAATGTGCTCCTTTGGGAGCCGAGGAGACCTAAATTGCTCTTTTATTTCATTAACAAGCAGATGTAGATCGTCCATGCACAGGTCCCAGTGGGGACTAACCAATCTAGACAGGGGTTAAAGGGTATTCTGCAAAAGAAGGCGCCAGCTCACCGACCCACCACCTATCAGCTTCGCTTTGTGGGAGCTATCAATCAGACTTCTACAGCCTCCGTAGAAGGGCTTGTCTTAATTGTGGTTTGGATCGTCATCAAATATGGATAGAGAGACCTCCCAGTAATGTGTTAATTACTTAAAAAGAAGGCAGTTCTGCTTGGTTTGCTGATCAGCCAGTGTGAGCCTTAGGCAGTCAGAGGCAGCTCCAAGAATGGAAAGATCTCTCAGTCTGTTCTCCTGCTTCCACCATCTCTATATCCCATCCTGACTACATCGATCTCATCATGGATGCTTGCTGACAGGAAATCAATCCGTGAGTCTTCTTAATAAAGCCCTAGACTCATTTCAGTTCCCTTTCAACACGCCACGTATTATACTTCAGACTCTGGTTGTCTTGACCTTCTGCACATCAGTGAATCTGTATCTGGAGGACCTCAAGAGGGTCTACTAGCAAGGCTGCTACTCATTCTGAGAAAGTTTCTTTGTTTGAATAACCCGATTTAGTTTCATATTCATCCTCAATCTGAAAACTTCTCTTTGGTGGTTTAGTCATTTGAACACTGATTTTTTTTTAACACGACATCAACAACGACAACAAAAAGTACATAAAAAAAGGTAACCTATTTAAAACAGGTTAACCTCTGGCACTGGACACATAATACATAATCAAAAAATTGCCATATAGTTATATTAATACTACATGACTAATGCACAAAAGGTAGACTGAGCCATGTAATCCTATTAGGTGCAGATGTGTTCTAGCCATGCTGTTTACATAATGAATTGGTAGCTTTGCCTAATTGGTTGCCATGCCAACTCCTGGTTTCCAAGGAGCTAGCTGGCAGTCTGAGTGTTTTAATTGATGGGCGTAATTGATGACTTACATTTATTTGTTCTTGTGTGTCTAATTGTTTGCACACAAGGTACAACATTTCTTCTTTGCTGAGACACTAAACAGATGTTTAATCCTTTAAAAATTTCCTCCCAGTTGCTTAACTTTTAACTTCTGTGACAAGAAGCCAAGGCAGAGGCAATAATGTCCCTAAAAAGTAAAGGTGGGAACACTGAGACAGGTGTTGAGAACCTGAGAGCCATCCTTTAGATCTGGGGGGGATCCACAGACAACCACAGTACATTCCTGTATACATTCAAATGGAAAACAAGTGTACATAAGCAAGCACACACACAAACACACACACACGCACACACACACGCACACACACACACACACACACACACACACACACACACACACACACTAGGCCCCAGCTCACAACTGTGCAGATAATCTCCTTTATCTAGCCAAGCAGAGCTCACCAGGTTAACTCCCAGATTGTTACTTCTGTGTGTATTTGCTACTTATCTTCTGATTTTTTTGGCAGCACATTGCTGTTGCCATGATTGCTGAGATTTATGCCAAGAAGCATCTGCATTTATTTGAAACCACTCAATTAATTAAAAAAAAAATAACATGACAGTTTTGGTCATTTTTTTTGTAAATGCTCAAAACAAGCCATCCCTGAACGTGATGTCGTGCAGACATGTGTGAAATTAAAGTTGTTCATAGCGTAACAGAATAATGCCAGTCAGGGTCTGCTGACATTTTTTTAAAAGCATTTGAATGAGTCTTAGAAGTGAATTAAATTTTCACAGAACTTGACATGTTGGTCAAGTGGTCACAATGGTCGAGGATCTTGAGTCCTGGTCTCCAACTTGGCTGTACTTGCATAAGGTAATGTATTAACTGGGTTGTGTTGATTCCTTCCTCTACCTGGCTCATACTTCAGATTGGCTTGCATCCTCAAGGAGTGCAGTGTTTGACAAACACAGAATATAAACTTAATGAGACCAATGTTTAAGCGTGTTGTATAGTTTTATTATGCATGTTAAAGGCTGCAAAGTTGCGAATGCCAAAGTTCAAACCAAATAGAGTTCTCGCCAAAAGACAACACTACTAAAGAAGTCCTTGAAATGTTTTGTTCAGAGTACAAACTTTTGCCCCTTGTCTGTGTCACTGTGTAACACACTGTTGTTGGCATAATCTCAGACAGACAATGAGCATCCCCCTCTGTTTCAGGATGTCTGAACTGCAAGCAAAGCACACAAGAACTAAGCAAGAGCTCCTTGCTTTTAAAACACCTATACTTTTGGTAGCATCGCCTCTACATTAATAGAAAAATCCCTCAAATTTAATTGTTAGCATTGTGATAGTAAAAGTGGGACTCTGACATGTGAAACTGAAAAATCATATTAGGCCAAGACAACAACTGTTTGTGTTTTTCCTTCAGGTGATTTTCTTTTGCTTTTGCTTTCCAATGTAGCTACAGTTAAAGCTTTTTTTTAGTTCCTGGCGCTCTTGGGTGGTTATCTTTGTTACATACTCAACCCGTGCTTTCACCATGGCAGTCAACCAATCAACCTTTAAAGTAACAGGATGTCCAGAAGGGTCATCTGCCTTCACCGATGCACACACCAGCCAATAATTCTGATACTGTATCATCTCAGTATCCATTACTGAAGGTAGCTGTCTTGCAGTCTCACTCAGCATGTTCAATCTGTTCCCTCAACCATTAATTTGATGCCAAAATACTATTATTATTCGTTTTGCTCCAACAGTATTATTGGAACCGAACACTCATTTACTTACCTTCTACTTCTTCAGCATCACGCCTGTTTTTACAAGTCGTGGGTAGTAATGTTTGGCCTTTGCTGCCAAGGACAATTTGAGATGTTTAAAACTTAAGCTGAATAATTTCCTGCATAAGTTTTCAAGCAATCATGCTTTTCATGTTTTTGAGGCCACTGCTATTCTTCTGGTTTTGTTATCATCTGACTCAAAATGAAACCCTGCTATAATCACAAATTAATGAATAATATCGATGTAATCAAGGTGATGGTCGAGAGGAAGGTATTTGGAGCCCTAACACAAAAGGAAGTTGTGTTTTAAAACTTTGACAATATTCAGACATTTTACTGTTACCTTGCCTTGTGACATTACCTTTGGATGTAAGAGAAATTAATTAATATCCAGGAAATTTAATTGAATATTTATTTGACCATGCTTGGGTTTCCTGTGTGCACACACTGATAAACTGCACAAGGAGAAACTGGCAACTGTGTGGCCACTGGGTCTGGTAGAGTGAAGAACATAATCTTATTAGTTGTTATCATTTTAATTAGAATTTATGCAAGTGTTTCCGTCTTCCACAATATCTTCTTTCCTTTCCTTTTGTTTCACTGACTAATATCTTTTAAATGAGTTTCATTCAGAGGGAACAGGGCACCCCCCATCCCCCTTGTTTGAAAAGTCTTCATCAGTGTTTTTTTGGCCACTGACCTCCATGTGGTCATGTGAGCATCACAGAGGCAGATGTAGGAGTTTTCCTCTGTAGGCACGGGTTCTTGGCTTTGATCACATCTATGAATTAATGTGCCAGGGGAGCTGTCAGCTTCAACAGGGGGCACTGTGGATGTTCTCCTAACGTCTGCCGTGCCACAGTTAAAGGGTATCTAATCAAAGGGAATCACTCCAACCATCGTGCTCCCAATCACTGCTAATTACTGGTCCGTGACTCAATTAGGTGAGTGATTAATGGCTTTCCAGAGAGCCGTGGAAGGATTCAATTACAAACAACACACAGCAGCAAAACACTGTTCACCTCATCTCTGCTAGCAGTCAGGATTGAAATTAAGCTGATCTTGGTAATAAATAAAAAACACTAAAAAACACACATTTTTATTTTTATTGCAACTTTTAGAGTTGTTTTGACACTCTGGTACTGCTTCACAGCTAAAGCTTCTTTCTATGAAAGTAAACACTCATACAATATGTTCCACCAGCTGCAGGCTCCAATGAACTACAGTATATATTGGAATGAACTGGCAACATGCCTCAAGGAACGATCCAGGGGAGTCTGGTGTATTTTCATCCGAGGAGAGGTTTTGGATTAAACAATCTATGATAAAGCAAACGTCTCAGTAAGCCAAATCTCTGTCTGTGCGCCTCCCTGGTCTTCACCCCTGTGTATCAAACAAAGTGACATTTGAGAGAGTGCAGAGAAGCAGAGTGGGCAGATGAAGGGAGGTGCTGGGAATAAGAGAGCAGGGAGGTAGCCACAGAGACATGTGGCTGGAGGAGATGGATTTTGTTGAATTTTTCTCTCAGGAAATCACACAAATACCTTCAATGCAGACATATGAAAAAAAAAATGAAACCTGTTATGTATTAGTCTGATATTAAACAAATGTCATCTATTTTTATCTCTGTGCTCTGCTAAAGGAGGTCAGTGTTAGTCTGAAACGCTACCGAAACCCATCAAGGTTTCCACGTGTGTACATTATAGCGCTTTGTGTGTAAACGTCCACCGGCTCCTTCCTTTGTCTTTGTCTTTAAAAGGTCTGTTTGCAGGCTAAAGTACGAGCTAGATGTTTTGGTCACTAGTGAGCTGTGCTGTCGTTAGGTGAAAGAGAATCAACCAGCGCTTTAGCCCGTGTTAGTGTCACTGATATCACCTCAGGCTAGCGTGTGGAAGGTGAGTGACAGTGACACGAATATTCTGACATATTCTAATAATCTGACACTTAAATTCATTTCATTTATAATGACTGTAAGATGAAAACGACAGAGCTAATTTGGATTTTCCGTGCCCTGTGGAATCCTTTCTTTATGGCTTTTGTTTCCGAAAGGGGTTTTTGAATGACAGTTCTTTTCCCCTTTTTCACACTTGAGCTCCCCACTTATCCAGAATTTATTAAAAACATTTCAGCAACTGAAGCGTGCAAAAACTCATTGCAAATTTTGACTTGTTCTGTGAACTCGCACGATTCGTGTCATGTCTCATACAAAGTATGTCCCAGTTTTATGGCTCTGTTTTTCTAGCCCTTCCCATTACTATATATACCTGTTAGCATCATTATTATACAGACTGCCTGGCTTTTATTAAATATAAAATGTAAATGCTTCTTCTGTTTTTTTCCTTCATTCAGCTCTCCCCCAAGTTTCATGAAATTGAGACTGATTTTCATTTTAAATTATCTTTGCTGACAAACTAAAAAGCAGAGCTAAAAAAACCAAAAGCTCCCACATTATCCCTCTTGCACTCCATTCATGAAACAATAATCTCAGGAAGTTTTTATCAAGAAGGGAAGTATTAGTAGATGGAAAATACAGCCGTATTATCCTCAAAGAAGGCTCGACTTTGGTGAATTGCACTTCCTTCAGTATTTACTCTTAATACCTTTGTTTAAACATGATAAAATATTAAGAAGCAGTAGCTCATATATTAGATATTCTTTCTTTACTTTATTCTTTAAAGTTAATAATATTATTATATTAAACTAATGTTATTTATATGAGTCACTTAACTATAATCTTTGGACATATGGATGTATGAATGAAACCCAGTTTCCTTAAAGAGCTTGTTGTGTTATTCCAACAAACAGAACTGTGCAAAAATCTGAATCCACTCCTCATTTCTTTATATTTTCTAAGTGGTCTTGAGCATTAGTTTTCCAGGCTTCCAGGTTGCATCCGGCCCTTCAGTTGATCCATGTACTGTTTTCTGAAGCCTCATTAGCAAATGGTCTCAGGGGAAGGGTGGCTGTCAAGAAGCCATTCTTAAGGAAGGGAAACAGGGAGTAAAGAGGGAGGTACGCCAAATTACTCAAGAACTGGACTAAAGCTCAGTGCTGACAGGTCTTATGGAGTGATGAATCCAAATTTGAAAGTGTTGGTTCAAATTGTTGTCATCAGAATGCACAGAGGAGGTCAGGAGGCACAACATTGAGTGTCTGCAGCCTTTTGTACAACACGATGGAGATTGTGTCATGATTTGGGTTTTCATTTCAGCCAGTGGTGCTGGAGATCTTAACAAAATTGATGAAATTATGAACTCAGAAAAGCACTGAAACATGCAAACCCATCTGCCTTAACACAGCAGTACAGTAAAAGCATACCTAGATTTAAAAATAAAATAAAAACAAGCATCATTTTGACAGAACAAAAGACAGCCAACACCCAAAGAAGACCTTTGAATGTCCTTCAAGAAGCATGGAGAACTATCACTGAAGACTGTTTAACGAAATATTTACTTCCAAGCTCGTTAGAATTGTGCATGCTCTGTTTTTTGTAACTATTTCCCATTCTCCTACCAAAACAGAGAGAAATGAGGACTCAAGACTTGTGCATGTAGTGTATTCTTTTGATTTTGTTAGCTAGTGCAGACTAACACTGGCCTCAACATGCAAATAGCTGAAAATTCATAGAAATGGCACGTGGTATGTGGCTGAAGGGACAGTAATGCACAGTCATTTGACATGACACATAGACAAGCAAGTATGCAATTTCACTTAGTGATGTTTACAGATCTGCCTCTTATGCAGTAGGCGCTGTCAGTGCAAGACAAATGGCCCTCAAAAGGAGAAGAAATAGTATTTTACAGCAGAAAAACACAACAATAGTGCGTGCTTGGTTATCTTAGCAGTAGTTGCTGTCTTATTCCAATCTCTAAATGATTCTGCCCTGCACACCTCCACTGTCCTCACAGAATGCAATAACTCTCGAGCAGCACAGAGTAGCAGGACTGCTTATCATTAAACTACAGCCAGAAAGATTTCTCCCTTATTCTGTCTCAGTCCATTTGTTTTTTTCATGCTTAGACATTCCTCTCTACCTATCTCGAGAAATATTAACAAATCTCTATTTGTGTCAGTTTTTAGAGGGAGGGGAAAACAAAGCTTTAAACTCTGACGAACCTGTAACAAACACAAATCCCATCATAAGCTAAAACTGAAGAGCTGAGCACTGTGGAGCGACAGAATAACAGGTACTCGGATGCCTGAAACCGTAACAGTTATATGAGGTGCCAAATGACGCAGATGCACACACACACACACACACACACACACTGAAAGCCATCAGTCATATAATGTACCCCTTTCCTTGTCCTGTGTTTATTTATCCTGTGTTCTCTTCCTTCTTTTCAACCACGCATGTCCTGCCAGAAAACGCTCTTTGGTAACACAGTGTCTAATTTGACAAACAGGTCATTAAAATATTCCTTTGAAAGAAAAAAGGATCACACGGAGCCGACAGAGAGGAAGGCATAATAAAAAAGGAAAGTTCCAAAGTTTGGTATTGCTCACCAAAGAACACGTCAGCCCCAGCAAACGCAAGCAAAATTCGGCCTGCAGATCCTCGTCCATTCCAAGTCCTTCTTTTTCTTTCTTTTTCTCTATCGTGGCTCATTCTCAAATGACTGGTACTCCCCTCCATCGCCCCCAACAGCTCAATGCCTCTCTTTTACCATAGAATAAGCACATTAATCTAAATCACTACTAAGTCCAACATTTAATCTAAGAAGAAATCCACATGTGACATTTCTCCTTCTTTTCGTACAAGAAAAATACTTAAGAGTCAACAGAAAGTATCTGGGAATAAAGTGCAGGGAGTCTATAGCCTCCCACCAGGTGACCTTTTAGAGCGAGGGAATGAAAGTACAGCATGAATGGCGCAATATCTTTTGGGTCAGAAAATCCAGGCCTGGGCTTTCTCCTCTTGATTTCCAGTCAACCATTCTCCCTCCATTTACCCCATCTGCTAAGGATGTACGTGTATCTATACAGGCTCTGGCTTAGCCTGATTTATGGCTAAGCTTATATAGAAGAGTATCAGATGGATAGCCCGCATGTGTTCTTTATTTATAGCCAACACAAATGAAAAGTGAGCTCATCCTCTCCATCTCGGTTTCTCCCTCCTTGCTCACTTTCTCTCACCCTGTAGTTGTACAACCACCTTTCCATTTCTTACAGCGAGGCATCTGGAAAGAGTTATGGTCACCGCTCAGCCACAAGAAAGACAAGTGTCTGCCCCCGAGGACCACGCTGATTTCGAAAAGACACTGAGAACGAGGAGCGCTGTGGGTGTCCTTAAGTCAGTGTCCATTGATGTAATTGTCT
>VOQK01028149.1:0-10617 GCA_015052645.1 Benitochromis conjunctus
GGGTCAAATCAGTTTGGACAGCTGCTTTGTTAGTGGTGGGCCAACAACCAACAGTTGTGTAACTGCAGCAGCATCACAAATGACAACACGAGGGGCGGCGGCATCGACAGCACGAATACAAACAATAAAAACAGCATCAGGGCGAGGTAAACACGGGCGCTGCGCCACCCGGAGGCGGGCGGAGGAACAGCGGCCTTCATCCTTCATACCAGAAAGGAGCTTGCAGCAGATACATGCATAACACAGAAGGTTTGGCCTGTAACCATGGATACTGTGGTGACATCATCTTTAACCCCACACACCTGAGGCTCGACTGGAAAACACCTTGCACGCCTTACAGCTCCTCTTTTACAGGAGATCCATTTGGGTTTGCACAAAGCCATCTAAACTCAACATGAAGTCGCAGATTTGAACCAAATTTAAATATTGGAAGGCTCACAAGCACCCACCGAACCACCGGGCCCCCACAGGAACCACCCGCCCAAACCATCGGGCCCCCACCCGAACCACTGGTCCCCCACCCAAACCACCCACCCGAACCACTGGTCCCCCACCCAAACCACTCGCCCAAACCACCGGGCCCCCGCCCGAACCACCGGGCCCCCGCCTGAACCACCGAGCCCCCACAGGAACCACCCGAACTACCAGAACCAAGTCTTGTGTTCACTGAAGTCTCGAGGGTGCTGCAGGGTGGATACATTTAACTGAACTGTGCTAGCCTTACGTTAGCATGTCAGTGCAAAACTCCTATAGGAAGATGCTAATTTGAGACAATTAGCAATAAAGTAGAACTGAAAGCTGACTCATGAAGTGCAGATGAACTATTTTATCCCAGTTTGAACTTTGTTGTTTTTCATTAGCGTCTGCTTCACTTTTATTTCCTCACTTTGTTTTTAGGATGTTAAAAAAAGGCAGGAAGTGCACAGGAAGTCCTTCTCGTGTGAACCTTCGGGCTCAACAGCAGCAGTTAAATTATCCATAAATTATAATGAGCATCTGAGCCCGGCAGAGGAGCGTGCTGCAGAGACGGAAAACTGTCGGTGTGTGCGCGATCCTCTCCGTGTGCTTCCCGCCCCGAAAGCCAGCTGGGTTTGTTTGCGTCGCAGCGACAGCAACACGAATGACGACAACAACAACGCACCCCCAAAAAACAGAGAGGGATAGGAGGGGGGAGCCAAGTCTCCGCATGAATGACTTGTTCCTTCTTTTCGTCTCGTTGAACAAATCCCCGCAGATCATCGCTCCAATCCGACAAATGACGGAGGAGCGGACGAAGGAGGGAGACGGGACAAACACAAACAAACCATCAGAGAGGAACTGATCAGCAGACCCCGTGAGACCTCTGACCCTTGCCCACAGCGAGCCGGCTGTAAATTTCTTTAGAAGAGATCAGCGGTGCGGCGGCGCCCTCACTCATTTATTTCCTAAGAGTCTGCAGAGCTGCTCTCAGGCTCCGCCCAGGATAGGTTTTCCTTATCGGGCTTCACTGATTCTAACGTCAGCGATTGGACGGCATGATTAACGGGATAAGTTAATCCAGAGTTTCTCTGTGTCACTTACCAAACATCCAAAACCAACAGTCCAGAAGTGCTCGTTTCGGACCTCCAGCACCCCGTCCAGAGTCGACACCTGATTGGACACAAGAAGGCACAATTAGCCAATCATAATCAGTCAGCCCGCGTGACCTCCCACCCCCCATCTTCTTGTCTGGTTCGTTAAAAACTTTTAAATATTACTCTTTCTGGGTCACAAAATAAACTTTTAAGATATTTTCAGGCGAGAATGTAGCTGTGTAAACTTCAAATATCTGCTCGGTTTATCAGGACATCACGTATTTGCAAAAGTGCTCCAATGTTTTCGGAGACGTCTGTTACCCACCAGCTCCATAGCTGACCGGGAGGTCGAGGCTCACTCTAGCCCGGCGAGAACAGCGCGCCCCCGGCACATCGTTTTCCATCCCCCCGCGGTCTTTCGCTACTCAGGCAGTAAAATCTCCGGATCTGTGACATCGTCAAGTACGCTGGTGTTTCAACGTTAACTTCTTAATTAAAGTTCATGTTGAGAGTGCCGGATGGGCGGAGACGAACGCCATCGTATGGCAGGAAGCTGAAAACGGAACCTATGAGATGATCCGCCTACTTCAATATAAATGATTTAATAAGCTGAGCACCTCACAGGGAGAATTTGATTTGCTGATTTGACGGTTGCATCCGGTTTATCTTTGGACTTTAAGCTCTGGTCGAGAAGAATTAGGGGAAAAACTAAGCAGTAAAAACACTGAAGCTCCTCCTAAAGTTCAGAAATGCTGATGCTACAGTAACGCTGCGATAAAGCGACGGCTCTCACCTCTCTCAGAAGCTTGTCCAGCTGACCGATGATGTGGGAGGGCGTGGTCTGTGGGCGAGAGATGGTTAAAAGTCATTATCACATGGCTTCCATACCTGCATCCTATTGTGGGGTTAAAGGTCAAACAGGAGCGCACTGTCCGGGCTGTCTCACCTGCAGCAGCACTTTGCCGCTGTACACGCTCATGGGATACATGGTGCCGAAGGTCATGAGGGCGATGGCGACTGCAGACGCCGTGTCCACCGCATTGTAGTTACTGAGAACACAGATCACAGACACGAGAGAAGAAATGGTTCATCGAACATAAACAAGATTTCCACTTTTCTGACACGCTCAAAACGACGGATATAAATAAACTTCGTCACTCACAACTGTCACCACCACAGATAATCCCGAAATAATCCAGTAATCAATATCACCCTCGAAATGATCCAATACATGCTCACAATTCACTCTGAGAAAGTGAAACTTTAAAGATTTCAGGGTAATAAATGATCATATTCATGTTATTTGTTGAAGCTGATCGACATTTTCATCTGTGCATGTTTTCAGGACGCACCGATGAAGATCGGGGGGAAAAGGGAAGCAGGGATGGAAACACAGCATCAGCTACACAAACTGTGGCTGGTAAAACCGATCGTGGACGAGGGTGAATGTTGGGATTTACATCCACAGAGATTAAATTCTTACTTGATTTCGATGAGCATGTAGGTGATGCACAGGGAGAGAGCTCCCGCCATGTTGATCAGGACAAAGGGGTTCATGCGAGGCAGCAGCACACTGCTCAGGCCTGGAACGATGCCACACAAACTACACACACACACACACACAGGAAAACAAACAGAAACAGGATTAGTGCACATGATCACCTCCACATTCTCCCACTACACAAACTCCAAAAGCTCCTCCAGCGTCAATAAAACAAAAAAAGTCTCATTTGTATAAACACTAAAATACGACCGAAATCTGAAATAGTTAATTTTCTTACGTATGTTTCCTACATCCTAATTTTTCCTGTTTCATATTTGTACATTTTTATGATTAATAAACTTTTTTTTTTTGATTTCCTGTTTATTTTTAGAAATAAGTACAGCTGTCTTTATCCTTATATGCACATTCTTCATGATTATAATGTAATTGTTCTACGTGTTTTTAAAGTAAGGTGCCCTTTAGCTTGCACTGAAGGAGGTGAAGATGCACCTGAAACCTCTTTGTTTAAACCTTTATTCTCAAAAGCAGTACGCCGCTGACGCACCAGCTGTTTTCTAACCTCTGCACAGACAGCATGCTAACGCTAAGCTAGCCAAGAACCCAGAGTGATGTTAAAGCTGAGTGTATGCAGACCCCAGCACAGCAGCCAGAGCCTGTTTGGTTAAAGACTCGTTAGGTGATCATTGGGCGGGCTACTGTCATCAAAATCAGACCAACCCTCTCAGAGGAGTTCTGTGCTTGTATGGATGGGTGACAGTCACCTCACCATGACATGAGCTCATTGGTTGCTCAGCTAATGAGCGAATTAAAAAACAAACAAAAAAAAACTATGTGAACATTAACAAAAGCAGGAAAATCTCGCCAGCGGGTCGTGGCTCTTCCTGGTTGGAAATGGCAGGAAACATCACGTACGATGGGGTGTCCTGGTCAGATGAATCAGGAGTAGCAGATCTGTTAATAACTCATACTCTACTTCTCACCAGCTGCTCAGGTTTTGTGATGCAGTCTGAAGTAAACTTTCTGCCGCAGTAAAAATTTCCAAACAGTCCATGCTGCACAAAGTGCTTAACAATGTAAAATGCCACTAAAACAAATAAAATGCAAAACAATGATGCAGTAAAATATAGAAAAACAAATGTAGATGAAATAAGTCAATAGAAACGACTAAAACAAAAACAACAACTAAGGCTGTTAAAACCAAAATGTTTAGGTCAAAGTGTTAAAAGCCAGACCATAAAAACGCATCTTCAGTAACGATTTAAATGTTTAGGGGAAGACTTTCCAAAGTCTGGGACCGGCCACAGAGAAGGCTCTGAAGCCACGAGACTTAAGTTTAGTCCGTGGAAAGGATAACATTAGTAGTCCTGGTCTGCAGGCTTCTGTACCCTCTATAAGGCAGCAGGTCAAAAGGTGTGGCTCTTGGAAGGTATGGCTTAACCTTGGCTAGCTGTCTTACATGAAAAAAGCTGGACTACTGCGCTCACCTGCCTGCTACCGAGTGGTTCTCGACTTACTGATGATGACCTCACAGGGTTAACAGGACACCCTCACCTCATCGGCCCATCACAGACACAGCGGCAGGTTCGACTTGTTAACAAAAGGTAGAAATCTTGCACCTCTGACTCTTTGTGCTCTGAAGTCTTTCTGCCGTCGTGTATTTGGAAATAGGTGCTTAAAGGTATGAAATAAAAATGACTGTTTGGAAAAGTCATGTGGAATTCCTGAAACTCAGCAGCATCTCTGGAGGGCAGAGCGCTCAATCCTCCGGTGTTTATATTTGTCTTTAGGTTTAGGCCTTTAACCCGATCACACCATCATAATGGACTTTAGGGGGATTTGAATTGGACCTGATGGGATCATTCTTGTTTTGTTTCATGTTATGTTAGTTTAAGCTCCGATCGAGCTCCTGCACATCCTGCCTGAGCATTGCAGAAGAGCCGTCACACAAAGAACTCCCCTCTGAGTTTATGCCAACGGTCAGCAAAGGGTTTAATGTGGGAGGAGCCAACAGGAACGCTGATCCAGAGAGTTACACGCTAAGAAGCTGCTCCAAGAAGCAGCGATCCCGACTCCCTGATAATCAGAAGGATGATAAAATAATCTGCCAATCATAATTCCACAGTCTGAGGTGAAAACGTGTTAGACACTGAAGATAAAATATACTTTATCCCAACGTAGAAGAGAAAATCCTGATAAATGATCATAATACAGAGTAAAATATTAACATATCAAAAAGAAAAACATTTTAAATGGTTTAGTGGTTGGATAATAATAATAATAATAAATAAAAAGAAGTAATAAACAAATATTATAAACGTGTGTGATGAAAGTCGACCATCTCACTTCCTCACTGCAGCAGCAGTTTCACTCCTCGACCTTCATTGTTTCTCTCAGCGGAGGTCAAAGGTCACGCTAGCGTACAAAACAGCACCTGTGGAGCTGTGGAAAGTTTCAGTTTCTTGCTCAAAGGCACTTCAGCGGGAAACAATGAGTCTGACACGACCTAATGTGACGCGACAGCATGACGTGATGCAACGCGGCGTGACACACGAAGACGCGGTGCGGGATGGTGTCCCGATGGAGCGTCACGTGTCGCGGGTGGGAGACAGCGGCGTGGCTCGGGATGAATGAGGTCAGAGAGGACGCCCATCGACGACTCCTCATAAACAAAGATCGAACGCAGTCCGTGGACGGTCTTTAAAAAGGCTCAGCGTCGTTTTATAACCAGCTAAAGCCAAACGTTCACTTCAGGACACGCTGATAAAAACCCTCCTCTAGAGAAGAGAAACATCCTGTAATCTTCAGACAATAACTCGCATTAAAGCCAAAGAAAGAAGGATGGCAGTGGATTAAATGACAGTGACGTATGGATGCTGAGCAGCTGTGTTTCTTGGCGGTTTTCTCTCAGCTGCTCCAGCTGTGGCAGAAGAAAATGACATCCTCAGGCCTAATCCTGCCTGAAAACCTAAAAGACCACCGCCACAGAGGGCCAACAATGAAAATTCATAAGACAACGATGTACCTGAAACGCAGAAAAAAAACGGGTTCAACTTCTCCAAATACAGGAGGTCAGAGGTCACTTAAATGTGATGACTGAGTTACATTTTTTACACAGTATCACCAACACCATGTTGTCTCTCAGTTAATTTAAAAAGACATTTTCCATCAGTAAATCTGAAGATTACATGCTTCCATGTTTCTGGATGAGCAGCTGCACTGACCCATACCTAATAAATTGGCATCTTTGTGCCTGTTTTCCATGCAGGAAACACCAAATCGGTGTCAAACACGTATCAAATTCTTCCAAAAACCTAAATCGCCCAGTCTGCCTGACAAGCCCCGCCCATCCTGGCACGCCAGCAACAGATTCCCGGGTAGATGAAGGCGTCTCTGGGCGGTTTGACCTCGCGCCGCCGGTGAGACTGAACACATCAAATATCCGCACTCTGCCAACGCTGCCTGGACGTTTATCATTAGATGATGTTTAGAAGGAACGAAGGTGTCACCCATGTCAACACGTAATTAGCTCAAACGTGTCACTCAGAGAGGCGTGTGCTCGCCGCGGGAGGAGCGGGCGATGCAGCGGTACTGTCCTAGGCCATCACATGTTTAGCAGCAACAACAGAAATGCACGTGCTCCTCCTTTAATGTCTTCAAGGTCAGCTGACGGTGTCACCAGATCCTGCGGCGGCTGCTCAGACGGTGAATAATGGAAGGACGGGTGGGACTGCGGTGATGTTAGTGGGATACTCGAGCACATGTTGTGATTCAGTGGAGGACGCTCCGCGTTTGTATCGAGCCGCGGCGAGGAAACCTGAGCGATGAGTCACAGCACGGGAGTCGCTGGGTTCCCCTCGCCAGGCTCAGGAGGCGCTTTTCTGTCCCTGCAGGAGCTTTAAAGGCATGCTGAAAATAAGCTGAAGGTGTCTTCCTCCTCATCGTCACAGCTCGTGCCTTAAAGACTAAAGATTAATCAGCATCATTTAATCAAAGCAAAAACAAATGTTTAAAGAGTTTTTTCCTTTAATTGACCTAAAACTGAGGCACAGACACTGAAACTAAATCACCTCTGATATTTAAGGAAAGTCTGCTCAGAAGACGACGTACAGACGTCTCATCTTTAACCTTTATTATGACGGGACAGTTCAAACTGCGACTTCCTCCAAACCTCTGAAACAGAGCGAGGACGACGCGACGGAGGGAAGAAGGGCGGAGACCAGCAGTGCAAAAGAAACGAGCAGGAATAACGGAGGAGAGACTCAGAGTGTCGAGGAGGAGCCTGACAATCCCAGCGATCCCATAATCCCCGCTGATGCATTGATATAATTTGACATGTGACCTTGTGTGTGCTCATCCAGAGCGGATGCAGGATTTAAGCAAAGTCACAAACAAACGCCTGACACCCCGTGGCGCTCTGCCGGCTCCACAGCGACCCCGATAACGAGAAGACAAACACCCAAACTGCGACCGAACGATCACGATTAGCTCGATTTACCTCTGGGAAAACTCACGTTTAGGTGAGGGGTGGAGCCTGGACACCGCGCTGCAGGAGGCAGGACCATGACTACTCGATCACTGTGAACTCTCCAGACTGAACGCGGGCTCGACTGAAGCGCCGTCAGAACCACGCAGCGGTCTGCTCAGGCGACCAATCGCATTTAAAGTTGATGTTGGTTGAAGTTGCTCACGTCCAGTGGAGACAAACGATTGTTGGTTTGAAATGATGATAACAGGTAGGTATAAATGTACCCGGTCTAGCGCTGAAGCTTTGAACTCGCCGTTTTCACTGACACCATCTGGGGAACACCTGCACCTGACACCTCATTAACCCCTGAGTACACCTGGGATAATCCTCTAAAGCCCGTCCACGTTTAAACCAATTAACTTGTTGCGTATGCTCTGCGGCCCGTCACTAGTGGACGCTCCCTTTGCTGGTTGCGTCGATAACCCACCTCCGTCGTGCATCCATCAGCGCCATCCTTCACTCACACTGAGAGAAGCTCGACACAGGTTTGACTGAATCTCTGTCAGAGGTTCTGATGGAGCTGCAGGGAATCACGATCGACACGAACACAAATATTTCATTTCTACACTGTAGCCTTTACGGTGGCTCTGCTTTCAACATCTCCACGTAGTTCCAGAAAACATCTCAGTCTCAGCTTCCAACTCCAAATATCAGGTGTGCAGATATTCAGCTCCCTGCAGCCTCACGAGAGTTCACAGTGAACCCACCGAATGGGATAGACGGCGCAGGGAGGAGTCTGTACTCCTCCCTGCGCCGTCTATCCCATCGTTGCTACCGGTTGCTTAATTTTGCAGATTTTATCGCTGCTCGTCTCTTCCCTGAATAAGGACCAATGATTTACATCCAGCCTGTGGGCTGGTGAAGCCATCGGGAAAGGTAAAATTCATGCAAGGTGAAGTGTTATTGGGACCAGTGTCACTGGCGCAGTCTGCAAACGTGGAAATACTTCAGCTCTGCACACGTTCAATAATGAACATCACACATCTGTCTGCTGCCCAGGTGTCTGGTGGAAAATCTCAACTTTACATCACTTCCACTTTCACACACGATCAAGCTCATTGTGACATCACTGGTCTAGTCCAATCGTCTTTGTGCTGGTCTCCTCTCGGCCAATCGGCCTTCATACATCATGTTCACTTCCTTATAATGATCTCTCCTTACTCAAATATATTTCTTTGTTTTTCATCTTATATTTCTGTTGTGTAGCTCATAGTATTTTTTTTTTTTTAAGAAGAAAAGGTACATAATTAATATAAACCCGCTCCTGGACAGAAACATTAGTTTTACTGGTTCAGTTTTCACATGTCGGCTCAAAATCGGGTTAACAATGTTGAATTCTAATTTAATGACATGCCCATTAAACACTGTGTGCTGGCTTTGGTTTCATATACCTGGTGATTATGACTTTCAATGGATTTAGATGGAAACAGGAAATAAAGAGAAAATTGTCATTGAAATGAAATGAGAAGAAAGATGGCAGAGATTTCTAAACGTCTCATTATTTTGACTATGGCCAGACGTCCTGGCCGACGTAAAGGTAAACAGACCTCCGTGTTTTTAGCTGGTCTGAACTCTGACAGTGCCTCCGTCAGCCAATCACGTCTAGTTCCTGTGCTCAACAAGTCGACTCCGTCAGAGGTCAGCCACCCATCACGTGATAAAGGTGACGCTGAGACTAGTCTCACCCACCTGAGAGCACAGGTAGAACCTCCCTTGCAGAGTGAATGTGGGAGTGGCTGATACAGTCCTCTGCATGCACGATTAGAAACCCCTCCTCTGGTTTCTCACCTGCATTGACACGATTCAGCAGCTGAGAGAGAAGCTGCAGGAAACACCTCCTCAGTACAGGAGCTCCGTGGGGGACTGTGCCGTCTCCCTTCCTGCTCACCTTCAACACTTTGGTGTCACAAACACTCTGGATGTGTTAGCAATGTTCAGGAGGAGTACAGAGCACTAGTGGATAGTGATAGTGAACCATCTGCTTCTGCGTGTGATAAGAGCAGAGAGATAGTGAGGGGTCTGACGTCTGGGACAGGATGCCAGGGAGGTGGAGGAGTGCGTGTACCTGGGCGTCCACATTGACAACGGGCCAGGCTGCAAGAGGCTGGATACAAGAAGGATCCGAGCCAGCTCAGTGGAAACGTCACAGTGGATTTCTGCAGTAAGCTGGGGGAGCAGCACCGAGCTGCACGCTCCAGTAGATGGGATAAACTGATCAGGAAGTCGGCCTCTGGGATTGGAGGTCACCAAGAAAGCGATCCATGCCAGATGATCCTGAGCACCCTCTGCTCCTTCTCTAACAGACAGGTTTGGCTCTGCTGCTCAGACGCAGGAAAACATCTGCCAGATGTTGTTCCGACTCTTCATCATGTCTGCCGCATCAAACGCACTCCACAAATCCAGGAATAATAAAGACTCATCTCTGTATGCAAACATGGACCAATGTGTTGTATTTTGGGACGTGTGCGTTTCCACATGTGCTATAAATAAAGTTATTATTTAAAAAAACTGAAGACAGTGAAGTGATGCTTGGAAGTAACAGGACGAGCAGGCTCAGGGCTTGGTAATCCAAATCTGCACGTTTTTTACTTCCTCTGTCTCTCTTCTCCCCGGTGGCAACTTACACACGCACGCACACAGACACACATACAGACACACACACAGCTCAGGCTTCTGGCTGGTGAGGCTGACCGAGCAGCAGGCTTTATATAACCCAGTTGGCCCTCAGACCATGCTGGGGTTAAGTGGGGACAGGCTGTGATAACACACACACACACACTAACACACAAACACACAGCATCTCTGTGTGTGTCTCTCCCACACACAGTCAAAGAGTGGAAACTAGGCTGGGACGTCCTGTTCACTTCTGCCCTCTCAGCCAATCACAGCGCAGTTCTGTTGCACAACTCTCCAGGCTGTCACCCCGAGTAACCCGCGCCGACTGAGCCGCTGACTCTCAGCGTGTGTGTACGTACGTGTGTGTGGTTGTACGTACACGTGTGTGTGTGTGTGTGTGTGTGTGTGTGCGTATATTT